>BMAO01015566.1:0-114207 GCA_019973975.1 Trichonephila clavata
TTGCTTCTAAATACATTTTACCTAATATTAAATTTAGAATGGACCAAAATGTGAACTTTCTATTTCTAAAAAGTCTTAGGCTTAAGCCAGCGTTTCTCAAACTATGGGGGCGCTCACCTAGGGAGAGACGTGATACTCTAAGAGGGTGGAGAGAGCATATTGTAAACAAAGATTATTTTAAAAAATTATTAATTTACGAAAATTAAACAAACAAAATACTTCTGACAAAATGAAAAAATAAAATACACATTTACACTGATATAATAAGCTAAAAAATGTATCAGTATTGCAGAATGTATTTCATAATTAATTCAACAATACTATAAGAACAAATTCAATAATTACCAGTGACCCATGGGCTTGCCATACTATAAATTATGTACAAAAAATAACACTTATCTTTATAATTTGTACGGTTCATAATTAATCCCTTAACTGTCAATAAAAAGCAACGCGATTTACTTCCAATGCCAACTACCGTTTTCCAAGTAGACGAAGATTGAAGTGCGAATTCGGGAGTTGTCCTCGTCACTTGACCATGGTTTAAAATGACGAGGTACGTTGCCAATAGCACCTGCATTGCATTACGCATTCATTTAATCATTGAAAGTATCTTAAACGAGTTTTAACGATCAGAAATCCTGAAATGAGTTATATAAATTCTTTAGTCATGGGTGGAAGAAATCTCCCATTTTTATTCTAATGGAAATATTTTATTATATTCAAAAACAATTACCGATTCAAAATAGGAGAAACTATTTCAAGGGTAAATTGATTCATTTGATGAACTGTATTGCAAATTCTCAGCTTGAAAGTTATAACGGAAGTAAATATCATTTTAAGATTTATTAATGAGACTAAAAAAAAATATTTTATCAAACAGGAATGCGGAATAAATTAAAGCAAGTAGCAATTAATTTGATTCATGACAAGGGTGTAGCTATCACCGTATCAACGATACGGGGCCTCAAAGCTACAAGGGTCCCAACATGTGTAACTACAGACATACTAACAAGGCTCCGATAGCTAAAAAAGGGCCCCGAAGGAATTTTGATACAGGGCCCCATCAGAGTTAGCTACGCCAGTATTCTTGATCTTATGGCTAAAACTAAATCCATGAAAGATTTGACTAAAATTAAATCAATATTAGCCATTATAACATTATTCAGTTTTATTCAATTTTATCAGATCCTGGCACAAACTTGACTCATCTCTTTTCTGTCATTTCGATATAACAGAAAAGAGAGTTAGTACTTGCGCATTATATCATCGATGACAATTTTTTTCGATTCAAAAAACGTTGCCAAAAGCCACGATGGGCAGCCAGTAGTGGAAAACTATTCCCACTCATAATACAAAACAATAAATACAATGATTACATTTGGAAAAGTCTTTTGAAATGCGACGGTTTTTTTTTTTTTGGGGAAATTGATCGACAGTATAATACGTAAATATTAGAAAGTTTTATTCAGAGATAAAGTTCATGGGTGTGGTAGCCCAGAGATCAAGGTCATGGATTTGTAACTGGCATGTCATGAGTTCGAGCCTAATACCGCAGAAAACCCGCCATGCAGAGGGGGCCGATGCAAGTTTAATAACATTCTCCCTTTGGTTGGTGTGAACGTTAGGAGAGAAGAGTTCCAGCTCCGGTGTGGTCCTCATCATTGACCATGGTTCAAAATGACGAGGACCGTCGCCAATAGCCATCTCGTGCAGCTTTATAGTGCGACGAGAAAAAAAAAAATTTAATCATTCAAAGATAAAATTCACTCCAGTCCTTAACATACTGGCATTAAATAAATTGAGAACATTAAAGTAATCTTTTACTGAAAGAAGTAAAATCACAAAATAGAATGAAATAAAATCATAGAAGTGAGGCAACACAAAAATAAAAAAGAAGCCTACAATTTTACTCAAATAATTAAAAGCAGTAATTGATTAATCATAGAAATAAAAAATCGTATAATTGGAAGGCAAGCGTGTGTTAATAATCCTCATTATTAACGCTCAGTCATTTTTCAAAAGATTTTGCTACGCTTGCATGCCAATAGAATTAAATTTACTTTCAAAACAGATTATTCCTCCCGGAATTTAAAAGACGTTTTACCGTGCCTTCCTCTCTTTATAAGAAATAAATTCGAACCATTCGAGGGAATCTAATGGCATGTTCTATGGGCAATAGATGTTTCGTTCACGCGAGAATAATTTATTGAAATTGATCATCTCGTGATAAAAGCCATTCATCATCTTCTTTTTCCTAGTACAATCTAATAAGTACTTAGTGAAGGCTAACAAGCAGGAAAGAAAAGTAATGCATTTTTAAGAGTTTTTTCATGGAAAGTGAATGGATATGCATTCTTCAGAAAACATATTGTTCGATATGACATATCTTTAATACGCATTCAAAATTAGCATTTGTATACTTGATGTAACCAAAATTATCTTATTAATTATAAAATGATTATTCTCTTCATAATGTAGACTTATGATGTTGCTTCTTATCCTTGAACGATCTAGCACATAGGTTCACAAACTTTTTAGCCTCATAGACCTCTTGGCAGGTTTTTTAGTTTGGGGTAGACCCCCTATTTTCCTAATATTAAATTTATGCAAATTTATCAACATGTGTTTTTGACAGCAAGTATAGAACCATTTACTTTAAAAGATTAAAATTTTTAACTGTAATAAAGTATAGGATAGTTTAAAATTTAAGAAAAAACATGTTAATTAATTTAATTAGATAGTTAATTAAATTAAAATTTAACTGATGCATAAAATAACTGTTACATAAAATAACTGTTACGTAAAGTAAAGTGCTTTTTGAGGTAGGGAGGAATCTGGGGATGCAATAATAAACTTTTAACATTTGGCAATAATCTTATCAATCTTACCCTAAATATCTCCTCGGTTAATGGTGTCCAGTATTTTCCTCTTCTTTTTTTTTGTTTTTTTGTTTTGGAGATTGGCAAGCGCACCTTTTCAATCGAAAAAACAATTAAAAGCTTTCTCAAGATATTCCATAATATGGAAGGAATAACAGGTATATCTTTTTAAAGCTAAAATTGTTGACAAAGTTTCTAAAATTTACTTTAAGATATTCGTTAGTGCATATTCCTAGTGCTTAATTCTCTGATTTTTTTTTCAAAGTGACTATATGAATTCATTGTCTTCTGTGGTACTACGATAGTCAAAACATTCTCAAACCTAGTTTCAAAATCTAAAAAAAAAAGGCATTTAAATGTTGGTGACGTCCAGAATTATGCTCCTTCAGCTTAATTCTGGCAAGAAAGGCTGTGTAAAATGTGGTCCTAATAACACATTTATGCTGTCGCCTTGTAACTGCAAATAAACTTCATTAAGTTTAGTAAATAAATCTGTTAAATAGGTAAGTCTAGTTCCCACTTGATTAAATTTCCTTTTAATATTAGTCACATTCTGGTTTAATGAGAGCAACAATCATAGACCCCCATTTACACCTCATGGACCCCCAAATTATTTTTTTACTGTCGTGGACCCCTTACAAATCACCATAGACCCCTGGGTGGTCTATATAGATCACTTTGGGAATCACTGATCTAGCATATTTCAGATCTGCTCCAATAGGTTGTTGACCACCAAGAAATCTATGATAATAAGGAGATAAGTTGCTACGCTCCCCTTAGAAAATCCGATGTATCTCAAAATGTGATCCCGGGAAGCTGGATGATCACGGCATTTCTTACCAGTTGGGGGAGGGGATTTTTCTGCCACTTTCAAAGAAAAGACATTTCAAGTGGCTACTTGTTAGTCTTGCCTGAGCAGTCTGGGAGAAACGGACATATTTGATTTCCTGCAGAAGGTCAGGGGATGTTCCTGTGTACCATAGATGAGTAGGTAGAATACGCCATATTCAATTTAGTTTACATCTGGCATTAAAGTACAGTTTTTGATAAGTGAGCGAAGTGCCAAAAGCAAATTCATTCTCACTACCCTTTTTGGCCAGTCTATCAGCGATCTCATCACCTCTAGTGTTAGCATGTAATGGTATCCATTGGTGATGGACATCGGGGGTCTGAAAGAAGCCGAGTTTGGAAAATATGCCGCATTCTGGACAATTTCCCAGTCTGAGGGGACGATGAGTGCCTGAGTTCGCTTAGCTGTATGTGAGCAAGCATTGTCATGAAACAAAGTTACTTTCCACCAAAAACTTGGTCTTTTTTCCTTCAAAACATCACTTAACTTGATCAGTAGCGCCTGATAAGTTTCAGTTGTAAAATTCGACCAGGTTCCAGAAGGCTCAGAGTAAGTACCTCCTTTCCCATCCCACCAGACACACACTAACACTTTCTTGTCATGAATATTCGTTTTTGAAAAAGATATTGATGACTGGCTTGGATATATACCAGCTTTTATGCATTCAGGGTTGTCGTATGAAATCCCTTCTCCATCCCTCGAAATGAATTTGTGAAAAAAAACTCTTTCTTTTGTAATGAGAAAACAAATTCCTGCGGGTCGTTAACTCTTCTTTTTTTTCATTTACTTCCACCAGTTTATGAGCAATCCATTTTCCTTCCTTCTGCACCTTTAACATTCCATATAATCGAGATAGTATTTTGCTTAATGAACATATCCTAACTGTTCTGCAAGTTTTTCTTGTGTTTGACCATAATATGGGGGGATCCAGCAAAACTAAAAATTCTTCTTCTTCAAGTTTCTTTACTGCACCTGGACGCAGATCGTCGTTAAGATTAAAATCTCCATCATGAAATCTTGTTAACCATTTTTTAACTGTTTAACTACTCACAAAATATTCATTCAAAGTCGAATTAATCAACTACACAGTTTACGCAGCAGTTTTTTCTCATTTTAAAACACAATAGAATATAGTGGCATGATTGTTGCTTAGCGACATCCATCTTTTTTAAAGTTGATACACACTAGGAATGACCCCTTGTAAATAACTGTAACCAATGTAAGAAATAGACAGCAATAATAAAGTTGCATACATACAAAATTACAATGGGAAGATTGGATGCGTTTAAGTATGTTTTTTAATTCAACTAACTAAAGACTAGAGTTTCTACTTTTGCATACCTATATTCAATTTTTTTCTCTAAAAATTCTTCCTTAAAACTATTTCAATAGCACCAAAAACTTATATTTAAGGGGTAGCATTACCTTGGAAGTTTCTTTTAACAACTTAAAAATATTTTTTTAATTTCTGAATTGTCGCCGGAAATCTCATTTCACTAAAAATGCTTAAAAGTTGGAAACCGCCCACTCTATTACCTTGTTAGTGGGTAATAAACCCAATATTTTTTCTTCACCCAATTAATATCCGCAAGAAATTTGGAATATATTTACGAATATTTACTCCATGTTTTTTGCATTTTACGATTTATGCTTAACTTTTGGACACCAGTGTATATCAAAATAACATTTAAAGTACATCACCACGTTAGAGGCCCTTTATGTAATGGTAATAAAAAAAAGCATTGCATTTATTATTAAAAAATTATAATTTAATTTTTTAATATAAGTTACTCATTAATAATATTATTTTGCAATCCAAGTGTCACCTATCCATTCATTATATTTGCTAACTGGGATATGTGCTTACTTTTTTTCTCACAAACTGTCGAAGTCTAGGTTTATTGAGATTAAATAAATGCAATCGAAATACTTATTCTGAGTTTATTTCGTTTTTATACTTTTTTTTTTGTAGCCACTTATGTTGAGAAATATGTTTACCTTAAACACAACGTTTTGAAGAGTACTTAAATGTTAATAGCTATGTGAGAAATCCCGTATATTTTGCATGAATTTGTAACCTAAAATTTAGAAGCTGTTCTTGTTAATTTATGATTTTAACATCGATGGGTTGTTTCCTCTCATTCATTATAGGTGTTTTCTCCACAAATGCAAAAAGGTCCATTTTCCATTAGAAAACTACTTAGTTTTACAAGACATTGTTCAAACTAACAAGTATAAATTTATCTCATGGAACCCGAGATAGTACATAATAGAATATTAACAATCTAGTAGGAAGTATATATATAAAAATAAAGCATTTTAATATTTATTTATTATATTATAAAAAAAGTTTAATAAGTGCATAATAAAGTTATATATAAATAAAATTTTCAGTTTTAATGAATAGGATAAGCTTTAGATCCTTGAAAGTATACAAAGCTCATAGAAAACGTAAATCCATTTTGCATACAGATTTATTTCTTCTCGATTTTTTTATTGTGACTCGTGGAGCCCCTGGATATGGTTTATAGAACCCCGGGGTTCCATGGAACACAGTTTGAAGACCACTGAGGTATATGAATACTTTGTGCATACAATTGACTATGCAAACTTCTTTCTAATAAGATTCTTTTGGTACAATTTTCAATACAAACATTCTACTACTAAACTCAGTATCGTAACAGTCCATGAGGACCAAGGCCTACTGTATCCATCTCAGTATACATGACCTTGGGTGCTGCGATGATTGAACAGATGTTCCGATCAAGTGGTCAGTCCGACGCGAAACCCCAGTGTTTAGTCCCCAAGCAAGCTTGGTACTCTTTTATCGACCCACTGAAGGGATGAAAGGCTGAGTCGACCTTGCCCAGCCCGAGGATTGAACCCCGGACCTGTGTGGTGGGGAAACGCGATACGCTGCCACTCGGCCACTGGGCATAAATATTCTACTCATCACTATATTAAATTGGTTTGATAGGAAGAATCATTCGAAATTAGAAATCATGTGAATGTAAAAAATAGAATAATCCAATTATGTTCAATACTATCATCACATTGTTATCATTAATGAGATTATTTTTTGAAGTGACAATTGCCTTTTATTGTATTTAAAATTTTTAAAAATATGTGTATTGTGTTTAAGTTTTTACTACATTAGAGCTCTTAGTTATTAGAACTTTTAATCAACATTTTTTTCCCCGGATAGATTATTTAATTGTTGATTTGAGAAATTCCCCCAAAATATTTAAAATACTCTATTCAACACTTTTCTGAATCAAATTTGTAATCTTATGTATTAATAATTCTAATGCCTGTAAGAATGAAAGCAAATTGTACTTTGATTTATTTTTTAAATGAATACGCTATATTTTTTTTAACATTTCAATTCTATATTTTTTTTATTAAAAATATCCATTCAATAGTTGAAGCTCTAGTGTTTTCACCTCTGTCTTTCATTCTTTCTTGTAATCCCGATTAAAATATACTATGAAATGCATTTTAAAGAATAAAATACTTTCATCAAATGTTCATACTTAAGTACTAACTAATTAATGATTTTTTTTATCATTGAAAGTGTAATTTATTTCAATTCACTTATACAGACAGGTGAATACTATACCAAAATTAATACTATATTTCATCTATGAAATGCAAATAAATTGTAAAAGCAAGAAGAAAAGAATATTTTAAAATTAATAGTTTTATATTTACTTTTTTTACAATACTTATCTAAGAAACTGTATCAGAAGTTCTTTTAAAGGCTAATTAATGAACAAATGTATTATTATTGTTTTTCTTTATAGATTCCTCCTTCTCACCAAAAGTTTGAAGAATCCAAGAATTTTTTTTAAGTGGTTCCTTATTGTAGATTAATTTAATCCTTTGCTTTTCACTTCCCTTTAAAGTTGGAATTTCAACAAAAAAAAAAGTGTGGTAGGCAATATATATAGACCTGTATTAGGCTGGGTAGGCAATCTATATAGCAATTACATGTACCATTTTGATTCTGCGGTCATTCCATGAGCCGGAACACTCAATCGCTAGAGCTCTGAATAGAACGGCTAAGCGAGCATTCCAGTAAAGTTCATACAGTAGAACATCGTTTATCCGAACGTTTATTATCCGGGGCGTCAAATATCCGGACCAAAGTCCGGATACGTTTTCGAACAGTGCCATGCTCAACAGTTGTTTCGCGTGAGGCCAAAAGTGGCGGGAAAATCTAAGATGAGAGATATTTGGGGAATTTCAGTTATGTGATTTGGGTAAACATCTGCGCGGAATATTAGGTCAGTTTGTTTCCAAATGAGGGGTGTATACGAGCTATTTTGTTCAGTTTTGTTGAAGGAGAAACCAGGATGGCATCGGATGCAGAAAACTGGATTTCAAATTCTAAATGATGATGAGATTATGACTTCCGTGGCAGAAGAATCCGAACCTGTCGACGATGAAACGGATGAAGAAGAGGACAACAACACCAACGATTGTAGCAAGGGTCCATCAAATGCTGACGCGTTTCTGCGTTAGAGACAGCTATGGAGTGGTATGAACAACAATCAGATTGTTCTCTTACTCAAGAGAATCAAAGACCTTGCAACGAAAAAACGAACGCGAACAATGGTACAGCGAAAAATAAATGATTATTTTCCCCAATAAAGGTAAAACTGCGACACATTTTGAGCCTATTTTTCTTTTTCTTCAAGCACATTACCCGCATATGATGATTTTCAATATTCATATCGTGTCTGATTTCTTATACTGCATGGATCGCATTCGGTTTTTGGTTATCCGAACAATCGCGTATCCGAACGGTGTCCGGTCCCAATCGATTCGGATAAACGATATTCTACTGTAAATGAATAGAAGCTTCACCATATGAATAAAAAAAACCACTTTTTTATACCTATGTAGCAGATTTAGTATGATCCAGAATGCACCACGGGGAGGCCTGTTACTCTATCACACCCCAACGCTTAAGACAAAAAAAATCGGTTAACCTAAAATAATGCAACGATTTCGACAAACCACTATGCATGTTCATGCGTTTTTCCTTCTCTTAGCACGAAAAGATTTCCCCTCTGTGAATGAACAAAATACGAAGACCACCAGCTGCGCAAGTGAGATTTAAGAGAGGTGCTTAAGGAAATTTCTGTGTTATTGGTTTGTCTTACTGTATCATCGGAAGAATTCGTCACAGTAGATGATGGCAATGCTTGCACAGCACCAATTATGGCAGATAAAGAGATTTTGGAGTTTGTTCAAAGCTCAAAAAATATCATTGATGCAGATTCCAACAACGAAAATCAAATGAATAAAGCAGCTCTTGTTCACACGTCATCCGAAATGAAGAACGTCATCATGAAAGGTATGCGCAGTTATTTAGACGCACATTTTCCAATGGTGAAATGAATACAAATGGAAATATTTGTTGACAATTTGATGCTAAAAAAAACAATATAAAGAAAAATATCAAATTATTTTCAAAAAACTTAATAAATGTTTTGTTTTTGAAAAAACTCATGTTGTGTAAAATTTATTAAGTTCTTGTGAATGTTTTTGTTTCATTGATTCTTATTAAATACATGCATATATACATGTCTATGTAAATAAAATATACTCTGTCAGGTAGGTAAATATTATATACTCATTGTGACGTAATGATGTAATGGTTTAAACGAGCTGCTTGTTATTTGTCTTGCAAGAAAAAATGTAGTAGATAGATTTCTTCGAATAAAATTATTGATTTCTCTGATGTTTATTTTTTTTGTTAACATTCACCTGACATACTCTAATAAACTTAATTTTGTTGAATATATGGGGGCTTTTTTGCAATATCCTTTAACACGAAAAAATATTTCAGTCTCCTCAGTTTCGTGTTAAAGCATATGATATTCTATGTACAAATAAAATAAATATTTACAATTCCTATATATTTACACAAGTCCTTAGAAATCAGTCAATATCTTCGCTTGATGAAATTTTTCAAGGCATGGAACACCCTTTTTCGTAAAAACATAAGCCAACTTTTTTTTTGCAGGTTTTGCACATGTAACTTATTTTACGTGGTTTTGCTTTTGTGTAATTAATTCTTAAAGAGTTTTCAGTGCTTCGGAAAAACTTAATCCTCTGCGCAACATAGCAGAAACAAATAATAATTTCAAAAAAATTAACTATAATTATATTTCCAGTACAGAAAAATAAGTTAACACATATATCTAGATATTTTATAAAGGAAACGCTAACGAAACTCAACAGCGACAGCAAAAAAATTCCTGAGCTCTAAGCAAAGAATACTCGAATAATTGATAATATTTCTGTTTGAAACCTCCCCCGAAAAACAAAAGGGACCATATTAGCGGTGTAAGTCGTCTTCAAGTCATTCAACATTTCATAGCCGCATTCCATTCTTCCCGAAAAGAGAAAACAGGAAAATGTGGGAACACAAATGTTCTCTGTCGTTATTACTCTCAGTTCCGTAGAATGAAAAGCGCTTGCAGCATGTTACACCCAACTTTATTCGACGATTTCTATGCGTTTTATGTATAAAATATTAAAAATAATCTGGAATAAATAGTTTGGGAATAGCCCACCAAAATAACATAAATTTTTTGTCAAACTTTTTTTTTATTTCAAAAAAAAAAAAAAAAAAATTATAAGCAAAATGTGTAGCAAATCCAGGAATGTATAAAAGTCATTGCAAAAAAATAAATAAACTGTATACTGCTGCCATCTATGATTATAGAGGACAGTTCAAAGTTAATAATAAATATATTTTTTTGTTCATTTATAGTGGAATAGTTAACGGTTTGAGCAGTTAGTGAATTTAAGTGTTCAATGCCGTAGAACACTGAAACACGAAGGGCTAAAATAACATTTTCTATATGAAAAAAAGTCTTTTAAATATAAACTTAATTCGAATTTTAATACATAAAATGTTTTAAAAAATAGTCATAAAAATATCCAGAATAAAACTTACCAATCACTTAAGAAATATGGATATATTACTCATTTATTATAAGAAACTGAATTGGATTAATTATTGAAGAAATAATTTAATTTTTTTTTCCTTACAAAGAAGTTTATGATAAGACATTCATTTTCATATATAAAGATGGCAGCACTGTTTTGGATGAATTGACAAACTAATAGTACATTTCTGAAGATAAAAATCTTTTTTCTTCTTCTTCTTTTTGTCTTCGTTGCACAATTGTATGCAAAAAATAAAGCAATGAAATAATTCATTTTATGGTGATAAATTTCTATGATGAAAAATAATTTGGTTTCTCTGTAGTTCAATAAATGAAACATAGATGGCAGCTCAAATCATGAATGGATCGAGACAGCCCTATATGCACCCAGATAGTGCTAGCACCATCTGTTATGTAATATAAAAACTAAAATAATTGAATAGTCCTATACTATTTTTAACACGCTTTTATAAGTTTCACTTGCATGTAACGGAATCTTGGAACTCGATTTTCACCCACTTAAAAAGGTCAGATTAATTCGAAATTTTGCACACTTGTCAAGGACCGATGACAATACAATAATTTCATAATTTTGTTCCATTGTCCTCATCAGGATCGTCGGGAATCACGATAATCAGATTTGGCGACAATTCCATATACCACTTCCAGATTTGGCAACTTATTGCACATGCAATTTGCAGATTTGGCGACTAATTCCAGATTTAGCGACTGAAAGAAAAAGGTATAACCCTACAGCGAGTGTTTTAATTAATACACTTGTGGTTTATAAAAATAAAGCAAACAAAGAAAGTGTTCTGTATGTGAGAAAGTGGAGGGTGGGTGTGTGTTATCAATTTCTTACTATAATATAAACATTTTTCTGAAAATGAAAATTTAAAAAAAAAGGCTCGTGATGTGAAACAAATAATTTATGCTCTAACTGCTAAATATTTTTAATTTTTATAAAGCAATACGCTTAGAGTGATGATACAAATTAACATTATAGCGATACGTTTAAAAGGTGAGAATACGATTGACACTTAATATTACCATGTTTTTATTAACTCACTTTCTTTAATGTCTGTCTGGGTGGAATTTTTTAATTGATCTTAAACTGTGTTACTTTCCGATGAGCTAGAGACTTGAAATTTGGACCATATCTCAGAAGTGGATGACAATGCATAAAAATGTGAAAAAGGAAGAAAAAAACGAAAAGGAGGAACTTCTTATACTTTTTAGTCCGTTATAAAGACATGGTACATTAAATTTTTTTAATTCGAACTTTTTCTTCTTTTTCCACTTTTAATTGTTTGACCTGTTCTTTTGAGACGGAACCTAATATAAAGACGCGAGACTCATCCGAGGCCCCTTAAACAGAGAGAATAAATACACTTTAGACCCTTTAATTAAAATCCATTGAAGAGCAAGACTTATTCCAGCAGCCACGTAATTCTGGCTCCAAATATCAAACTCAAGGATAAATTCAACAATGAATAAATGACAGTTTAAAAAACAGGCTTTTATTGTAGATCGAACTAAAAATTGAAAAATAAATTATAATTTAAAAAAACTAAAGAACACGCTTTTATACTGAATCGAACTAAAAAGTAAAAAAACAATTCTTAATATAAGAATAAAATGATGAACGAGAAAATTAATGCCATTGGGGTAAAAGCGAGGGCGTTCTATAAATATATCAATTGTTATAGTTTCTAACTTCTTTGAATTCCGAAATTGCACCCCACGCTTTTACCCCAATGACATTAATTTTCTCGTTCATCATTTTATTCTTATATTAAGAATTATTTTTTTACTTTTTAGTTCGATTCAGTATAAAAGCGTGTTCTTTAGTTTTTTTAAATTATAACTTATTGTATTGCTGTATTAGTCGAATGATTTTTGCTGAAGTTCTTATTGCATTTTGTTTACATTTTGGATAATTTTTACTTTTCATTTCTGGTTATTTTTTGCTTTATTTTATTAATTGTTTTATTATCTTTCTTGTTATTTTAAATAGTTAATTTGTTTTTTAATTTTCTGTAATCAACTTTTTTATACTGAAATGAATGTACATAGCAGAGCCTTAATCTGTTCATTTTGCATAAAACAAAAACTTATAATGCCCGTAATTTTTTAATATGTTATTTTCCAATGTAATTCTACATTAAAATACTATTTTAATTAAACATGACTGAACATAATTTTTTAAAATTCGACATATAATTTTGCAAAATATTGATAGAATTTGTTACAAGATTTTACTCAGCTTAATCATTTAACTATTGGCATAAATATGCAACTAAAATATGATATCCCGGTGATTATATTTGATTTCAATATATTGTAATGTGTGTGTTGAAAAAAATAGCTTAAATGTTGCATGAATATAATGTTAATAATATATATTATATTATATTAAGAAAGTTATTCTTAGAAGGTACTTTTGAAAAGCTACTTGATAAGTTGACATATTACTTAATTCTTTTGAAAAAAGAATAGAATTTAAATCTAGTTGAATTAATTTACATGTTATATAAAAATTTAGGTTATTTTTCTAATATTTTATGCTTTAATTTTTCTTCACGCAAAGCAAAAGTGTAGATATTTTAATAAAAGTTACAAAATCCAATACATTTGGCTTTTTCAGTCATATTTACTTTATATTACAATAAATTATTTTTCATTAACTAAATTAATTGCAGATTAAACTGAGGGCTGGAAAATAGTCATGAGATATATTCACAAAAATAAATAATATTTTGGACAACAGATGGCGCTTGCATAGCATTAAAGAAAACGATCTGAGTGCATATAGCGCTGTCTCGATCCACTCCTCTCAAATCAAGTAGTAGAGATTTTGATGGAATTATAGTCACTGTAATTAAAGTGGTTAAGGATTCAAGGATTTTTCCAAGGATAAAAAATTCACTCAGATGGAATATCTATATGCAATCAGAATAGGGCTATTATTTATTTTGTGTAATATGATATAGTTAAAATATCAGATGTGAAAACTGATTAGATATAACAAAAATTTCCTAAAAGGAATAGTAACTTCCTTTCTTGAGATGTGTTTTCTTTTTAAAAATAATAAGATTTTGTTTTATTTTTGTTACAAATTGTCTCACATCGCAATAAATATTTCCTTCATTTTGCACAGTAAAAATACTTCTGGGTTCTTATTAGCTATTATTACTTCTGTGTGGTCATACAAATAAGCTGAAAATTCATCCAAACCACTTTTGTTCTTAATTTTATTTCGTTGTGAACGTATATAACTTTCGTGTTTTCATCAATAAAACAAGCTACCATTTAACTTAATGATTCATCCTTCCTTTACAATTATTATGCTTCTAATTTTTTTTATATTGCTCAGTTATTTTCAAAAATAAAATGACTTAAGAATTCGAAATGGGAGATTTTTAACAACATTGTCTACTGTGTGTCACAGTTATATGCTTCTCATTACATTTGACAGCTATTGTTTGTACCTCTTTCTGTCATTCTTCTTAGCCTTAGAATTTCAACAAAATATTTTTTTTTTAGTAGTACTTGGCATAATATTTACGAAAATTTTTTTATTCATATTTGAATTTTTTAAACCTTTTAAGAAAATTTACTAGAACAAAAACTTAATTTATTGATTAAAAAATTTTTTTAAATAAATTTTTCGTGTTTTTCTATTACAACTCACGATATATAGAGAAGTTTAAGGAACCTAAAATATTTTCTGTCCGTGAAAAGTATTCTCGTGTCTGAATTTTTGCGATATCCAATACATTTATATGAATTTAAATGAATTTCAAAGAATTTTTCGTACTTTTAATTCACAAGTTTTTTTTATAAAAATAAAACAAGCAGAATAAAATATCAAGAAAAATTAAATATATGTGTGTTGATATTTGTAAGAATTTGAAAAAAAATGCACACATTCGTATCATTGGCAATGCATGATAGTCATTTTGCGAACAGCAATTTTGCTTTCCTACATTTAATAATATGTTCGTGCTGCCATCTATATGATAATTTTAAAAAATTATAAAAAATTAGAATTTTTTCTTTTCTTTTTAATAATAATAATGGAAAAAACGTGAGCATAGAACTTTCGATTAACACAGTGGCTCTTGGTAACCTACTTCGTAATTTTAAATCTTAATCAAGTGACAAGGACGGCTCCTGAACCTATACCCAGTCGCTAAGCCTCCACACCACGCCAACATGAGAATTTTCAGTCGCGACAAATATTACGTCCAACTGCCCCTCAACATGGCAAGTCTTTGAAGTCACCAGGTCTCTGACCCGTGATTGGACAGAAGTAACGCCAGCCTCTAGTTCAAGATCATGACCACTCTCGGCTACTACGACCATTTATCCCTTCCAGGCCATTAATCTTTTATTAATCTACGACCATTAATCCCTTATTTCTGGATTATGGATAAAAAAAATGTCAATTTTTTTATACTTATTTTCAAACATCCATATTCTTTAAACATAATAGCACTATTCACATACAAAATTTCCTAAAAATAAATGTTAAAAAATCCATTTAAATAAATGAGTAATTTACCTGTGAAGTTGGCTTTCTGTGTGGCAGTAATCATTAGAGTATGGAGTCAATTCACACTAACTATAAATAAAAAGATTAGAATATCTAAATTTTATCTTCAATTACAAATTTTATTTACATCTTTTGCATTTAGATAAATGATTATGAAATTATTAACCAAACTTGGTTCTGTATGATAAATTCGAAAACACGATACTGCACATAATCCAACATCGCAATCTGGACACTAGAATCTTGTTTCTCTTTTACTGTACTTTGAATGGTACTTTTCAATTATTCGAAACCATAAAAAACAAATGTGAAATAACTCGGGAAAGACCGATTGCACTGTGTAAATTTTCACAGTGCCCGAGCTTAGTTCGGGAAAAGCAGGGAATTGATTAATAATAGTAATATTTACACCAAAGTTATACCATGAGTAATATTAATGAATATCTTGATTTTTAAGTATGGTACATTAAAGACAATACACTGCAGAAAACTTTTGAATGTCAATTTAGCTTAGTGTACTCGGTTTTCTTATTATTGCCCTTGATGCTCATAGGTGAAATTAATATTGGGATCAATAATTATTTGGCCACTGGTTTCGATTTAATCACAAAGTTATATCCTCTCTTCTCTCGAATATTTCGAGAAATTTCATTGTCTTGAGGAAATTTTCTTTTTATCAAATTTATTTCACCTACTTCCAAATTAGCATTTTTGTGAATAATATTTCTTTCAATGGACTAAATTCATGTGACGTCCTAATCACATGATAATTTTAAACCACATGTTTTTAGCCAATCAAGTTCAAAAACACATGTGACGTCATAGTCACGATAAATGCAATTATCTATATTCAGCAAATCAGTTCATGCACTTCGTTGTTGCCAAATTACTCTTTTTACAGAAACTTTTTTTAAAATTAATATTTGTCACTTTATTTAAAAGTACATGTATCAAACAAGACTTTTTTTTTTAATTTTAAAATATTTTTGCAGATATTTCTTTTTATAACTCTTGAGCATCTTTACCCAACTATGCAATTTGAAATTTTATGTAAGTTTTACAAATAGAATAAAAAGTACGAGCTAGTTTATTGTCCGTTTTGAATTCAATGTAGAACACGTGTTTATATTATCATGTGACCATCATGAATTTAGTCCATTATAAAGAGATTATTTACTTTTCTTTAAAGTAAAATCGTCTGTTTAGTTCTATAAAATACAAACATAATGTCTTAAATATTTTTATATCATATCCCAAAACAGTATTTAATTTTTCTCCGTGTATATTTATCATGGGTAATGATTATATTTTTTTATTCTTTTGTTTAGATAAAAAACTATAATAAATCAAATCAGCTTTCTGGTTCCGATCTTTAAAAATCTCATTTTACAGAGAATGTAGTAATTAACTGAGTTAGATTTTTTTCTGGTAGCTTCTGAACCATTGTCTTTATATAAACAAACTTGTATCAAGTTCAAATTTGAAATGACATACCGTATACCTATACTTTCAAGCTGCACTTTTAAACTTTTTGGTATAATTGTCGTATAAACCCGCACCCCCTTTTTAGAAGGACCCTTAAATGTGCGTGTGCGATGCCCTAATTTAAGGATATCTAATGCTCTAATTTACTTCGATATATTAAATAGCCATTTGTTGTATTCTTAGTATTATTTTTGTTTAGCTAAATATGTATAACTGAAATAGTGTGCTTCTTGATGTAAACCCAAGAGAATTGCTGGAGGAAATGCATTGAGGAACTACATGCTTGAGCGGTTATGATCATTGGAAGGGTATTGAAAATGATACAATGTCGAATGTATCAATTGGTGGTTGAAAAATTGAATTTTTTTTTATAATGCCCTGTAAACATCAGAGTTTTTTATTGATTTTTATGAAATAAATTGAGATAATACGAGATAAATTATGGAAGGTAAAATTATCGATACTTCATTCCCTAAAAAATATAGAATCTGTCCAAGCAATGATATTGAAAATTTCATCTTGTAATTTGAAAAAGAAAAGTATTCATTCCTTTAAAAGAGTGTGAGTAATTAATTAATACTTTGAATCTATAAAATAAACCTCCAAAGACCATTTTTGCGTCAATAATTTTAAAAAATTGATGCAATTTACAGGTGTAGATAAGAATGAAACACTGGACAGTTCAATTTGTCAACATCACAGACGAAAATTTTCTCCAAAAAAACTGTTAATTTTGAACCATAGGGAATTTAAAATTTATTGCATAGTATAATTATCTGTAATCCCCAAAAAAATCCCACATATCTTGCAATAATATAATCAGTTTATATGTAAGGAAAGAAATAGAAACAATAATAGATAAGAATGCTTAAATACCTGTTTCAAATTCGAAGTATGTCAGGAAGTATGAAAGTATGAAAGGAAAGAGGGAGTGGGAAAGTTTTTTTTTTTATTTTCCGCTTTTTGCGGAAAAATTCAACATTTCTTATAATAAGCTGGGTGACTGCCCTGAACAACGATAAAAAAATAACAATAAACAATAAGCATTCTAATAATTGGATTAAATAGAAAACATACAGATAGCTACATTACTACGAAAGCTTCTGTACAGTTACATTTAATAGGCGAATTCAGTGGGTCGAAGGGGAAAAGGACGGAATATCCAGAAAGACGAGGTTTTAATAAATATGCTGGTTTCTAGACTATCAAAATTATTTGAGAAATTTTCGTGTTTTCAGAGAAGGGGGGGGGGATCGGAATTTTCTTTTAAGCTCTGTTTCTGAAGAAATTCGAAAGCTTATAAGAAATGCTATATTTTCTTATTCTTTTTTGGATATCCCAATTAAATAATAATTTGTGAATATTAGCCTATGTTAAAGTTTTACTTTTTTATAAGTAAATATTTTTAACGGCAAACCGATTTTAAAATGCTCTTAACCCTGCTCTCATGATATTGTTTTGATACATTAAATTGGTGTGGTGTGGTAATTAGGACAGGGGGTGCCAGCTCAGGTGTCGTCCTCGTCACTTGACCATGGTTCAAAATTATGAGGTCCGTCGCCAAAAGCCCTCACGTAACTGAACAGTGAGACGTTAATATTCACTCACTCACTTTTTGACACACATTAATATATTCCAATTATAAACTGTTTTCACTACCACATAAATTAATTTAGAATTCTTTTCCTAATGGGCTGCATGTTTGCAACTAAGATTTTACAGACACGGCGAGTCAATAATTGTGAGATCCATTTCATAGTGGCACCACCTAGTGGTGGCACTCTTTAACAAGTTTGGACCCTTGAATTAAATTTAATTCAAACTCGAATTGGATGCTAAATATAACACTATGATTTAATTTTTCCGAGAGTACAGGAGCGAAATTGATACTCTAGAGATCTTTTACATGCCACATTGAATCAAATTATAAATATTTTAATGGAGAATTTAGGATTAAAGAAATTAACTACTTTCGATTACAATTCTTAAATT
Organism: Trichonephila clavata; assembly: GCA_019973975.1. Taxonomy (NCBI): domain Eukaryota; kingdom Metazoa; phylum Arthropoda; class Arachnida; order Araneae; family Nephilidae; genus Trichonephila; species Trichonephila clavata. The sequence goes on from BMAO01015566.1 coordinate 18,733, forward strand.
CGAAGGCAGGACTGAAAATAGTGAATCATAAGAAACTAAATAATTAAAGAATGAAATTTAAATAGCTTCACCAAGTATTAATTTGGCACAAATATTCAAATAGAAATTTTTAAATAAAACGGGTAAATTTATAGAAACAAAAGAGAAGTCAAAGTGTCATTCGATATTTTAAACAAGAATAACAAAAGAAAAATTAATTTGTAAAGCAAACTAAAATGAGAGAAAATATATAAAAGAAACAAAAAAAAATAGAGTTTTTTAGCATATTCGACTGTTTTGGCACTCCTTTTTTGTTTTGTTTTTTTGTTTGAAAAAACCAAATTTTTAAAATTTAAAGATAAATAAATTGGTAAAACCACCAATTAGTACTTTCATTCAAAACTGAAGGCTTATTGCTGTGAAACTATTTAAATTATTCAAGGTATTGCGCAAATGTGCTATTTATTACTTTGATACTCTCTAATTAGTATCAAAATACCTATAAATAGCATCATGGAATTTAATATATATATGTGTGTGTCCCCTTCTTTATATACCTATACATATATTTTATGGAACACAGTTATAAAACTTAAAATACAACAAAAAAACTGTTTAATTTTTTTAAAAATAATTTGAAATTCATGCAGTAATTATAAAATGCTATTCCTACAACAATCGGCATACACATATGAAATTTGATTTAGAAATACCGCAAAGTTTGTAAATCAAAAGTTGGTTAGGATTTTGTGATAACATGATTGATATTTGTAAAATACTTTTTTTATAAATGCTGATTGAAAATTCCTCAAGAAATGCATAAATTCTAAATTCAACTATTTTTTAAAAAAAAAAATATTCCTTTGATTTAAAAGTGTATACCAACTTTTGTTATATATATTAATAGCAACAGAAAAAAAACATCAAATCATTTAACACAATAGAAAAAAAAACATTAGCATTTAAATGAAGTTAAACTAGTTCTTTTTTTCTTTTTGGGATAAATCAGTTTAAAGTTTTTATTTGCTTTTAGAATGTGAATAAAAAAGAACATAAAAGTTATTGCAACTCTGGATTTTTTTAAACTTCGATCTTTAAAATTTTATGAGGTTAGAGAAAAATAAATAAGAAACAATTTAGGGGGCTAAAAAATTTGGTTTGATTTTTTTACCGATTTTTGACCATTGAATGCTACTGTGCTCATATTAAAGCAATATCTTGAAGAAGAACTTTTCTCTCTCGGAAAATCTATTTTATAAATATTAACATTTTTTTCAATAATTTCTTTTGAACATGAAAAAGCAAAACCGGATTACATTTTGGTTCATGAAAAACTGAGAGTGGTTCATTCAACCAATATAAACAAAATTACTTTCCCCTTTCCTGCCTCATTTGTATTCTTGACAGAGTCAGAGGGCAATTGAATAGTGATAGTACTGAAGAAAAAGTAATTACATCGTGGCTTAACCAGCTGCTAAAACCAGTTGATTTGATTCTGTTTTCTAGTTAGTATCTTTATCTTGAAACAAAAAAGTGTAGTTTCGGAACAGAAACATTTTGTGGGTCAACTAACACATAATTTACCTAATTACTGTTCTATAAATAAATCTTACTTACAAAAACTAGTTTAGGATATTCTTTTATTTGTTGGTTAGGTACAAGATTTTGTTAGATTTAGTGTGATCTTTCAAAAATGATGGATGAGATTTCTTAGCACAAAAGTGTTCTTATCTTTTCACCATAGAACAATTTAAAATTTTTCTTTAAATTTCTTGAAAACTTTTTTGATGAATTCGTATTTTATCGTGAGAAAAGGGGTATAAAAATAATTCTATCACCAATCAAAAATACTTTGACCCTTTCATTCTTTTTAGGTGTATTGTAAATTCTATTTTCTTTCCGTTTTACGATTCTCTTTTGAGTTGCATTTATGGATGTTCTAAATTTCTTTGCTATATTGTTCTATTTTACGAGTATTATACCAGACGAATTAGAAGTTTAAAACTCTGGTTTTGTTTAAATGTAGTTAGTTTTAAATTCCGCCAAATAAAAATTTCAAAATTGTAGGAAGGGGGATTACAAAGGGTTTCAAACGTTTCAAGAGTATTTGATACTAGTTTTGACAATTATGGAATTTGAAATTATGTACTCTTCAAAATATTGACAATATGCGCAGACGATTTGTATAACTCCACTTCAAGTTTTCTTCGATGTTTGAATAACTTAATTTGCCGAATTATATATATATATATACATAATTCAGCAAACTAAGTTATTATATATAGATCAAATAATCATTTTTATCATTTTCTGAAATTTAAAAAAAATAAATTAAAATGAGAAGTTTTAGAAGAATTACTGATGTTTATCCAGATTATAATTTAAAAATGTAAAAATATAGTCTTGAATAATTTTTATGAAAAAACAAAGGGAAAAGTGCAACATTTTTTCCTTATCATTTGTAAGCAAAAACAATGGTTCGATATACTTTTCTGAAATAAATGTTGGCAAATATATATTTCTTCATAATTGCCATAAAATAAATTTGATGAACAAAATTCAAATAAATATTACAAAAAAAACCCGCATTAAACGTCTTGAGAGTTATAACTATAAAGAGTTGTTATATTTAAGATTTTAAATTGCTTTTACAAAACTAATCTTCCACAACAGTTCATATAACGTAGAAAAGTACATTACTTCTAATGGAACAATTTGAAGAAGCAAAAGAAATTTAAACGAGAAGAACAAATTTATATGCAAATATTTATTAAACAACACACAAACATTACAACATATTTACAAAATTCATATACTTATTTAACATAACTAGACTAGCTCAGTAAAAAATAACGAAGTCAATACTTTTATATTAGTAGAGTAAGTTATTGAATACAAATATATATATACATGCTCTTTAGATAGTAACATTTTTAAATACAAGAACCTTAAAAATAAGTGATTTAAAATTTGATAAGATTTATTAATCAGACATACACAGTATGTTATTCATATATATATCTTTAACCTTATATCACAACAAAAAAAAAGTTTTTAGCAAAACAAAACAAATATTTAAAAAAAATTTTAAGTTTTAAATTTTGAAATTTTTTTACAGTTTATAGCTTTAAAAAAAAATTTCGTAAAAATACAAGCACATTTTTTTCAACATAAAACATTTAAACATTTCTAAAGTCAAAACTTTTCAAAGAAATTTCAATTTTTAACAAAAAAAAAAATTAAAAGTTGGCTTTCGATATATACTATGTTAATTTTTATGTATTCTAAAATTTAATTAATTTTTTGATATGATCATATTACAGAGAAATTTAGCCTTTCATTTACTTTTGATAGCATCTTCAAACTTTTACTGAGGTTTCAATAAAAAATTGAACTATACTTATTCCTTATTTCTACTACTTTATATTATATTATTATTATTCAGCACAGCTTGCCTTTATATAACGCGGCTATTAAATCTAGATGTTTTTAAATTTCGCCAATAAAAACCGATTTTTTTATTTTTCCGTTTATAAAATAAATATTAAATTCATGAGGCTATCAAATTTTTTGATTCACTTACCATATTTACTCAAATCTAAGCCGTACTTCTTTTTCAATGTTAATGCTACTGAAAATCGGGTAAAACTTAGAATCGAAGGGAAAAAATTATTGGATGGGGTACTTAGAGCAATTACATGTTCATGTATGTAGTTAAAAGTTTATAATACTGATAAAATACTTAATTTTAATCACTTCTTATTATTTCTTATCTTAAATTTATTTAAATTTCATAAAATTGAATATCGATTAACCATTTTACACTATTCTTGATTTCTCACAAAGTCATGTTGAGAATTTGGGGTGCGGCTTAGAATCGAGAATGGCTTAGATTCATGTAAATACGGTAATTTCAAAGAACCGTCTGCTTAGGAAGTAGATGCTATCGTGAATTTTAATTTCTTGTAATAAAAAGAACATGGAATAGTTAATAAAATGTTAATAAATAGTTAATGGATGTAAATTGTAATTGTACATATTTTTAAGATAATAATTCAGGAAAATAATTTTTTTTAAATTTTAATTATTTAATGCTTAGGCGTCCGCTATCTATCTATAAATCATGAAAAATTTGATTTCAGAAACTGTTTAAAAATATTCCACTTAAAAATTACTTTAAAACTTATAAAGAAATACGCATACTTTAGCTCATGTTTTCCCCCATGTATACAAAAACGCGACAGTTAACATTTTGTTCTTATTGGCATTTCATTTTGAGACGATATAAAATAAGCTCTAAAAATATTAAAGTTTGTTAATACTTCCTACTGGCACTTTTTGTGTGTTTGATCAATGAATAACTTGGTGACCCGGAATATGAAGATTGCACATTATAAAACAATGAAGTACCACCAATGTTTCCACCGCTGTGCTTAGGAATGATTGGTTGAAAGCCGTGTCCACTGTAACCGCCTGATAAAGGCTTACTGTAACCCTTACCACTTTCAGGGTAGGATGATGATTCATAATCTTCAAAGTGTCCTCCACCTTGTTGTCTTTGCAGAATAACAGCGAAAGATTTAGGTTTCCTGTAAGATGATCTTCCCTGCTTTGCGCTTTCGTAACCATGCTGTTGTGCTCCTACATTTTTGTATGAATCATCGTGACCTTTACTGGACGCTGCAGCTTTTTTGTACTGACTTGTGCCTCGAGAGAAATCAACAACACTGCCATATGGACTAATCATGGGAGTGAAAGTACCATAGGTAGGAGCGGGAAATCTTTTACCCTGTTGAAAAGAAGGATTATCAATCAGCTAAAAGTCACTAAAAGTTACATAAATGCTTTACAGAAAAATAAAAGTATACAGTGTTTTCATTCAGATCATTATTTCATGTTTGGAAAACATTTGTTTTGCAGCATAAGTCCATGCTCTTTCAAATATACGAGGTAGGATTCAAAAATTCCCAATCTGAATCTATAACTTTAAAAAAATTACCATTTAAAATGCTGAAACACATCCTCCTTTTAAATAAGACCCTTGAGCAGTAGTGCACAAAAATTTTTCAAGCGGGGGGGGGGGGGTCATGGTCTAAAGTTCCCCCAACTCGTATATTACCTCAAGACAACACCGATTGATTCTTCTGATATTGTTAACAAAAAAAACAGTAAAAAATAAATTATTGAATTAATAATTAGCATTAATTAATAAAATAATTGTTAATTACAAGTACTTAATTAAATTTTACGTTATATATATAGGATTATCATCAATCAAAAATATTCAAGTGCCTTGGGAGGGGGGGGTCCGGACTCCTAGGACACACCCCTTGAGTACGCCACTTCCCTTGAGCAACAACACACTTTTACCATCGCTTGTAAATGTCATCGAAACATTTCTGGAATCCATTTTTAGCCATGTCCTTTAATTCAGCCTGCGATGCACTCTTAATTTCATCTGCAGATTGGAATCGACGATCCTGAAAGCGACGCATCAGTTCTGGAAACATTTTGAAGTCGCGGGGAGCGAAATCAGGGGAGTAAGGAGGATGTGACAAAACAGTTGTTTTCGTTTTCACCCTGTTGTTGTTTGAGGCTCCTTCTTCGACCACTACAGAAACCTTTTCAATGCTTTCAGCGGTGCAGGAAGTCTGTGGACATCCAGAGCATTCGTCGTTTTCAGCACTTTCCCTGCCTTCCCTGAAGCGTCGATACCACGCAAAAGCTTGTGTTTATGATAATGTATCACTAGTAAATATATGCTTTAGCATTTCGGAAGTCTCTGTAGCACTTTACAAAATAAACTTTCAACAAAATTTGATACTCATTCTGCTCTACAAACATTATTTCTTTCAATCGCCGGTTACTAAATGCATCTGCGTACAAATTACGACGCCGGGGTAAGCCACCTACAACTTGATTAAGGACAAACCACTTTTAGAAAAGGGGAAGAACGCAGTAACACAGAAACGTTATCGTAGTCATTCTACTGCAAAAAGATTTCACGTTATAGACCTAGTCTGCGAACTTTTGAATCGTATCTCGTATTTTTTTCTAACAATAATATTATTGATTTGTTTTAAGATCGTATTTATTTTTGTTTTTTGCATCAGTGGTTTTATTTCATCTTATTACATACGTTTGCAAGATGAGCTACAGGTTATTTTATTTGATAATTTTTATTTTCATTTAGCTTCTAAATAATTTAATTTTAAGATTTTTCTTTCCAAGAAAATATTTTTAAATTTGTACATAGTTTTCATGGGTATATTTGTATATTTTAAGGTATTTCTAACGAATTTTCATTTTGTTTTTTACTATAACGGGATCTGAAGGAATCATCACTTGTTGCTATTTAGATTTGATTTTTAAAAAAAAAAATGTTTCCACATATTTAATTAAATTTTTGGTTTTTCTGTCTCTGGTATGTAGGTTAATGGGATTTTTTTTACGTTATTTGGTATTAGAAGCTATTTTACAGTATTTTAAATATTTATCATTTAATATTATGTTACTAAGCTTAGAGTATTTTAGAAAATTATTCTTATACTTTTTTCCCTTTCAGCCCAATACTAAAGCCTACTGTAGTTTATATTTGCAGGCCTTAAAATTATATTTAACCGTATTGTCTTAGTTCTTTAGACTTCGAGTTTGCTTTTATACTAATGTCTTAATCATTTAGCTTTGACCCATACGGAGTTGTTATTCTTCTAATTATAGTTTAACTTAAATTATATTTAATGCAGTTTAGTATATGAATAAGGATTATATATATTAATTATAATTGTTACATCACTGTTTATTAAATATTGTTAATTAATGAGTGCTGAAAAAATCTCACCTGAGAACCAGATTGTTTTCCTGAAGACGAAATATACAAGGGAGAAATTTCTCCTGCTCCATAAGATTTTTGGCTTTCGTACCCATGACTTTGACTGTGTTTTCCTTTTACTGGAGCACTTTGTTCCTTTCCATAATTGCTTGAAGTCTTGTAAGTTTGACTACTCTCGTAGGAGCCTTTGTGGGAGGAATAGGATGGTCCGTACGAACTCTGTTGATCATGAGATGACACTTCCTTCCCATAAGTAGAGCCCTTTTAAATTATAACCATATATTTCATTAGAAATACGTCTCTTTCTATGTAATACTTCAGATAACTATAACTTTTGATACTTTAAATTCTTATTATTAAAAATAAATGGTTTTCTTCATTCTGGAAAGCTCTCCATTTTCAATATTTCACAAAGTTTAAAAGGGAAACTTGGAAAAAATTGATAGATTTTTAAAGTTCCAGCTAATGAAATAAATGATAGCTTTCATTCTTCGTCCTTTCCAAAAAATTTTATTTTATCAGCCCTCATTTCTGAGAAATGACTTTACAAAAAATCTCGTCATCGATATTGGTTTTTTGAAGTAAAAATATAAAAAATTAAGGATTGAATAATTGCAAAATATGGTGTACCTCACTATTCCTTCAGATACAACATCAATAACAGTATATAAGTAAATAATTTATTACAAGCAATATAAAGAAATGAAAGTAACTAATCTGCAAGAAATAAAAATAATTTTACAATACCAGATCCACTCATCAATAGAAAAATATAGTAAAATTTCAACCCTCTAATTTCGATACGATTCGAAAAAAATTAAAGGCAACCCAAAGCAAACATTTTAATGCTAATTAATACAATTTACCTTTGATGCAGGAGCAAAGCCATATGTGATATCATGATTCCCATACACCTCTTCGTTTTTGTACTCTTGAGCAGGGATATATTTCACGTTGTCGACAGCAATTCCATATCCACTACCGTGGTTACCAGATGATTTTCCTGTTTCGTAGCTGCCTGCTGATTTTTGACTGTGAGAACGAGGAATGTGTGCAAAGGGACTTGTGTGGGCATCCTTTAAGATAAAAAAAAATTGTATGCGTACTGAAGGAATTATCTTTGAGCGTTTTTTAAAGATATATAATCTTTATTTTTCACATATATACTAACCTTATTACCCTCATACTGAGATTCATAAGAGGAATGTCCTTTCAGTCCTTCCACTGCTCCGTAACCAACTTCTCCAATTGAGGAAGATTTATGTCCTGAATACCCAGACAATTCTTTTTGATTGTAATGTCCTCCATCATCATGAGACCCTTTGGAATTGATTTCATAGCCTGAAACAACAGGCTTACTATTTCCTCCATAAACTGATATACCTGATTTGTAATCTCCTCCATAAGCAGGACCACTAGATTTATAATCTCCACCATAAGCAATACCACTCGATTTGTGATCACCATAAGCAAGACTACTTGATTTATAATCTTCACCATAAGCAGGACCACTAGATTTGTGATCTCCTCCATAAGCAGTACCACTAGATTTATGTTCGCCTCCATAAGCTGAACCACCAGATTTATAATCTCCTCCATAAGCAATTCCACTAGATTTGTGATCACCTCCATAAGCAATACCACTAGATTTGTGTTCACCTCCATAAGCAATACCACTAGATTTGTGTTCGCCTCCGTAAGCGATACCACTAGATTTGTGTTCACCTCCATAGGCCTGACCACTAGATTTGTAATCTCCTCCGTAAGCAATACCACTGGACTGGTGTTCACCCCCATAAGCTGGACCACTAGATTTGTAATCTCCTCCGTAAGAAATACCACTGGACTTGTGTTCACCTCCATAAGCCGGACCACTAGACTTATAATCTTCACCATGGACAGGACCACTCGATTTGTAATCTTCACCATAAGAAGGACCACTCAATTTGTAATCTCCGCCATAAGACTGATCATTTGATTTGTAATCTCCACCATAAGTAGATAGATCAGATTTGTGATCTTCTCCAAGAGCGGAAGCTCCAGTTTTAAAAAAAGAAGTGTAAGAATATTTTCCTTTACTGTCATGGGTTGGCCTATAAATATAAAAAATGAAATAGCTGTTACTATTTGCAAAAAGTAATTATAATATTCCATAGAACAATTCCAAATGAAAATAGTTGCCTATCTTAAAATACCTTTACTGATTACTATATTGATATTTTAATAAGCAAAAAATCAATATAATCAATATTTGGTTCAAAAAATTTTATTTCGTTTTTGAAAGAGTTTAAGTCTTTCGTGCGTGCGTGCAAGTTATCTTAAAATAGAACATTATTAATCATAAGTTATAGCTCTTATTTAAGGATTTAATTTTAAAACAATGAAAAACTAAGGCCAAAAACATCAAAATGGTCCTTACTTTTGTTCATAGCCAGACGAGTAGCCTTCTTGAGCAATGCCTTTGTATGCATTTCCATCGTAAGCGCCTGTGGTTTCTATTTTGATTTTGTCATCGGGCTTTCCTGGAATCACAGGGAGAAGAAGATAGCCATGTCTTTCTCCTGTCTTGGATGATCCGTAATGGCTGCCACTTTTAGAGTGTCCAATTTGCTTGATGAAGACGGCAACTTTTTCTTTTTTGGAATCGGTAAGAGGTGATCCAGAGATATCGGAACCTTTTCCAGAAATTGAATGATATCCGGCCTCTTCCTGGTATCCTAACTGTTTTGGAGATTCATGTAAATATTCTGGCTCTTTAGCTCCTCCTGTAATGTACCCAGCTTCTTTGGGAAATACTGGAAAATGACTAACTTTTCCAACCGATGCATAGTCCTCGCCTCCAGAACCGTATGAGTCATGTTGAGATGCATGAACAATGGGTGAACTAGAAATAAATATTGATACAATTCTTAAACAAAATTGAATTACTGGAATTACTGAATCAATACCATATATTTTTCAAAAATATAAAATATTTAGTTCCATTTAAAATTCTTCTATTTATATTTTTAACTAATTTTCAATTAACTGTTTAAATTATACAGTAGCTACAGATATAGTTGAAAATTATCTTCTATTTTATTATCGTTTGCTTTAATTTAATAGTTCATGTAATTATAATTTATTTGATGACTTAATTAATTCGGTGATATAAAAAAAATCGTTTGTTTCTTAAGTTTTATTACTTAAGTTGGCATCTCTTGAGTTATTCTAAATATATTTTTTCAGTCGGTGAAAAGGATTGCAATGAATAATTGACGCTGATTGAACTCAAATGTTGAATTTTTGTATATTTTCGAGATATTATTATTCATCTGGAAGCCTTTCTGATCATTTGAGTGATCGTAAGAATAAAAAGCGTCCAGGGAATAAACTTTAATTACTTTTAATCACAATACTTATTCACAAATTATAATTAAGAGTGTATTAAAACTAAAGTAGTACAGCTTTAATTTTAGCCAGGAGCTTTAATATGCGATACTTTTAACCAGATTATACTTTAAGATAACTAATGTGTGATATTTTATTCCTTTGTACAGAATTGTACGCTTCATACGAAAATTATTTTATATAAAAATAATGTACATTAAATCTAATGGGGGCTATAAAAAGAAAATCTTTTATAAAATACAATCAATCTCTGTTTAACGAAGTCGCTAAATCCCCCTAAATATTTCGTTATGTGGAAAATTTGTTAAGTAACTATTAATTTTTCAATATGCTCTATATATGCTAGGTTTCAGGAAAAATTTCGTAAAATAGAGAAATTCTCAAAGTAAAGGTTCGTAAAATTGAGGTCTGATTGAATGTATTTTAAATTGGCCTTTGGGAATTCAAATAAATTTTCAAGGCAAAAAATTTTGAAATACATTTACTGATAAATTTAGTTACCATTTTATAAATTAATTTAACAATGGAAAATTGTAAATTACAGAAATATTGAAAATAAAGAGGAGTAAAAAGTATTGAAAATATTTAAAATTTAGGAAATAGAATAAAAATTCCAAAAAAATTCTTAACAAAATTTTCTATAAATTAATAGAAACATTTTTATATTTTCTAAAAAATTTATAATTCAACTCACCTTACTAACCCTCATAGAGTTTAATCTTTTTTTCAAAATTTTGCTTTAAAAGTAGAATGAAAAAAAGAAGTTTTATATTTTACAACACAACCAAAACGTTTAGTATTCCCCTATTCCCTTTTAGATACCTAACTATTACAAGTAATAATAACTATCCATAAGGTATATGGATTGAGATAATTTAATATATAATTATGTTATTTAATATAAAAAAAATCTATACTAAAAAATAGTGTAAGGGAAATACGTGTAAAGGATAACTAAAACTTAAAATCTGTGTCACGTCATTCATTTATTATACCTTTTCCCTCCTATTTTTTATACGAACTTATAAAGACTTACATTCTCTTACGTAATCTTCACTAAAAAAGCAAAAACTAATACCAAAATTGGGACAACCTGTCACATGCATCTCTGTTACCTGTAACTCTTGGATCCTCCCTGCGCGTAGGAACCTCCGTCATGACCTTTTCCCTCGTAACCTTTGGATTTTTCGGAACTATAACTTGATTTCCCTGAATATTCATCTAGATGATCATCAGTTGCATATTGCTGTGTTTTGGGTACTTCGTAGGAGTACGGTACGTATGGTGCTTTCTCAACTCCACCTGACTGATGGTTGATGTAGGATGAAGTACCTTTACCATACTCAGCTTGTCCATAAGAATCCCCTTGGTGTTCTTGATAACCGCCTTTGGCATTCGAATGGCCATAGCTGTCTATGACTTCATGTTGTACATAGGGTTCTTGTGATTTAATATATTCGGCTTGTGGATAATGGTCAATTTCCTCTTGTTGTACCTGATAAGCATTGCCCTTGTAATGACCAGCTATTCTTTTGCCATATTCATAAGATTGTTCTGAAAATAATTGTATTAAGAACATCAGTTTTATTCTAGGTACTAAATTGCACAAATAAACATGTAATTACAAAATGTTTCTTTTATGCATTACGTTTCTGGACAGTAAAGATTCCTTATCAATTATATTAAAAGATTTTTAAAAATATTAGCCGTTACTCTCACCCGATTCGCTGATTATTTCGTAATGTTACATGGCTATAAGTTGTTTTTAGGGTGTTGAGATATCTAATTCTAGCCCACACACACACATTAAGCTCTCGATTATATTGAAAACATTGTTGTAACCCTCGTTTGCTTTTAAAGGGACAGGACTTAAATTTCTAAAACACGAATGTATTTATCTTTTACGCCCCCTTAATCTTCCTTTGGGAGTCGATTTCCACAAAATATGTAAGCGTATTTCTAATCAAGAAAAGAAAAATGCGTCTTCCAAACTTCTAGTCTGTATATCTGATAGTTCAAAAACGGGATTTTTTATTTATTTATTTAGAACGCCCCCGTCTCTTTGGAAGTCGATTTCCCTAAGATCCCTTCTTAAAGAATCTCTTTTAAGCAAATGAAACATGTCTGCCAAATTTAAGGTCTAATAGTTCAAAAACGGGAATCTTTTTTTTAAACTCTTTTATAAGCTTCACTTGTATGTAACAGAATCTTTGAACTCCATTTTTACCCACTTTAAAATGTCGGATTAATTCGAAATTTTGTTCACTTGTCCAGGACCATGACAATACAATAATATAATAATTTTGTTCCATTGTCCTGATCAGGATCATCAGGGCTAACGATTTCCCATTTCCAAATCCCATCCCGCAGTCTGCGACTAATTCCAGATCTCATTTCCAGATTTGGTGACTAATTCCAGATTTGGAGACTAAAAGATTAAATTACGACTTAGTTCGATTAACTATTAGAGGGTGCTTTTTAGTTTTTTTTAACTGTAATTTTTCTATAATACCCCAAATCGCCCTTATAATTCGAATTTCGCAAAAACCAGTTGAACCAAATTCGAAGTCTGTAGCTCTAAAAAAGTGCCGGGGATCTCGTAATGAGTGCGGGAGTGAGAGGCTTTTCTCTTATGTATACAGATTCTTAAACTTACAGAAAATACTTAAAGCTGTCGTTGTCTAATGTAGAGGAATGGGATTCAAACTTTTTTCAAAATGAAAAGTATACTAATATTAAGATAAGTTCATATACCCTTAATGCATGTACTAAAAATAATTGTACTACGTCTTTAAAGATTTTTAAAAACTTAGAGAATATACGTATATATTTTTAAATGAAAATGGGATTATAAAGTGAGAATTTTATTTGATATTAATGAACAGAAGATAAAATATAGAACATATTTGATGCAGAATAATTCATTCATACAATCAAGAATAAGTAATGCGTTAAAATATCCTGCTATCTACCTGTTTTAAAAATTAAAATGCCGTACAGGTATCAGATCTTTTATCTCTGATGAGTTTTCGAATTTATATATTTAATTTTTCAACAGTAGTTGTAATATAAATGTTAGAAATCTAGGAGTTTTGATAAAAATATGAGACATTTACAAAAAATGTAACAAGTATACTAAAATGTAGAAAAGAAAAGTAGATATCATTACAAGTATCAATACAAATGTTCGCACTAAAATGATCCTTATAAAGAATAATTCTTTTTCAGAACTATTTAATTAAAAGGAACATTTATCAATGAAAATAAATTACCATTTTAAGGGGTTCTAATATGTGACTTACAAAAATGCTCAGTATTTGGTTGGTCTCTCAGTATTGTCGAAGATAATAAAGATATGGGATTGAGGACTGTTTCACAGTCCGGATGCCCACAGTACAACACCCATTCAGTATTGACTCGTCTGACTTTTAATTGGGGCGTTTAGATGATGTTCGTACCGTTTTATTAAAGACAAAGATTCATTAAAAATAATTCGACACCAATGGTATCTGTAATTTGCATATTTACAATTTTAAAAAAAATCAAAGAAATATGCTATTATGTACTAATTTAATCTGCTGTAGTGTTTTAATTTAATGAATTGCAATTGAATTATAAGCTTTTACTAGTTCTGCGAAATGTAATCAGAATTTTGCAAGAGAAAAAACTTTTTTCATGCTATTCTATTTACGAAAGTCATTTATTATGAAATGTATAACAGTGCCATGGTAATAACTTTATAAGTATATCTTGTGAATGCTTATTGAGGTACAATTAATAAAGAATATTCGCCATGTTTTTTGAGGTAACATTCCCGATTACTAGATTGCTTTATATTTTATTTTAGAAGGTTAAAAAAGAAAAAGTTTTCTATATTTAAAATATGTAGTTATTTCCGTACTCTTTAAAAATTATAGTAAAACATAAAATAATTTCGTTTTTATATATTCCAGGAAACCGTTGCAAAATTGTAAATTGTTATAGGCATAAAAGATAAAGACACATAAAACAGTTCAAATAGTATTTTTTACTATGCTTTGTTTTTGCATTCAAATAATATCTACGCAAATTCACTGTAAAAGTGGTATCTATACCTCAGGTTGCCGTTTGTCAGCCATTTTGAATTTACGAATTTTATGATAGTCTTTTGGAATTCTTAATTACGTGCTCAAATCTAGACTATTGGAATTATTGGAATTAAATAGCTGCAACAATGAGATGAATAAAATGTTTATTAAATAAGTTTTTATTTTAATAATTTCGAAATCATTTTTTGTTTATTTTATGGAATATGTAAGCCTCAGATCTTAAAAAAATACTTATAAATATTGTTTTTAAATCTGTGAAAAAAACACCAATTCATAGAAACTTCTGTTATTTTTTCTCTTCTTTTAAATGCACTTTTTGCATTGAAATATATATATATATATATATAACATTTATGAATTCAAGAACACTGGTAAATGGAAGCCTTAATATATAAACATATATGCTAGCCACATAACCCATCTTCTTCGCTGGGTATTTCCATCACCTCCTAGACTCACTAGACTATCTAGGAGGTGATGGTATTTCACGAGGAACTATAACTATATGTTGTTTTTAAGTTATTGATATATCTAAATCCTACCATTAAGCTTTTGATTCCCTTTAAAAGCATTCTTATAGCTCTTGATTTAAATGGAACAGAACTTGGGCGAAAGTATATTTATCATTTACGCCCCTGTAATTCCCCACTTGGGAATCAATTCCCGCAAAATATGTCTTTAAACGATCTCTACTCAACAAAAAAGTATGCCTAAAAAATTTAAAATCTGTAAGTTCAAAAACGTGAATTTTTTTACCTCTTTTATACTCCTCCCAGGAATCGATTTTCCACAAAGCGCTTTCTTGGCGGATCTCTACTCAACAAAAGATACATGCTTGCTAAATGTCAAGTCTGTATGTTTAATAATTCCGGAGATCTCTAGATAAGTGAGTCGCTTTTCTCCTTTTTTGATAAATAGAGTTGTTGTTTATGCCACCTGATCGACAGAAACATCAAATCAAGATCCACGAAATTCATCGCGGCTAAGGGCTAGCTTTTTACGCCTGTCTTTAGCCTTAGCTTTGAGCATCATGCAGGTCACAGTACGATTTTGCTCAGTTCCGCCCCAGTTTTGAGGGAGAACACCCAGGGGTGACCAGGGGCCTCCCACCTCTCTTCCCTTTCCTCCAGCCACACGAGAGGACTTGTGGCTCGACGGCTATTTAGAGTAACCCCATGCCGCGAAGGCACTATACATTTACAAACAATCATGCCGTCTCCGGGATTCGAACCCAGGCCCTACGGCACGGCAGTCAGCGATGCTAACCACTATACCGGATGGGCGGCTGATAGAAAGTAAATCTAATTTCTTACCTTCATGAGGATGGCTGTTGTAGACTGATTCCTGCTTTAAATAGCCTTTTCCTCCTCCTCCTCCTCCTGAATATCCGTGAGTGGCTGATCTTGATCGAGTTTCTTGTCCTTCCAAGTTCACTGATGTTTCCACTAAGCTGGATTCTGCTTCTGGTAATGTTACTTCTGGCTTGGCAGTAGTGGTGGTGGTTGTTGTCGTTTCATTTTTGCCGCTTTTGGTACTAGCTGCAATGCAGGTGCTCAGATACAGGAGCACTAGCAACTGAAACAGAAGAAATGACTTAGAACAGTGGTTCTTAAACAGAGGTCCGTAGAACCTTTCTATGGGGTCTACGAAGGTCTCTCATTTAAGGTATCCGACTACTTGCGACAACTTTTTTGAAAAAAATAATGGATATGGGGATTTTTTTTTTGTAGTGTTTAGATTTGTTTGGTACATTTTAAGAAAAATATGCTAAAATTAAGAAGAGAAAAAAAATTATATTATACTAAAATGGGAACAAAATTGGTAAAATTTACAAAAAAAATAACAAAATTGTGGCCCATTCTGTACCAAAAATTTATGAAAAAACTTTCAATTTTTCAATTCTAATGTGTTGCTATGTTATTCATTTTTGAAATGACATTCAGGATAAGAGTTATTTTAATTTTTACAAAAACTAGAGCACTTTATCTTAGTTATTATATGAAATTTCTTTAAAAAAAAAAACAGTGATTATATTTACATAAGGGACAGTAAATTTTCTAACAGTGATTGATAAATCTGAAGGTTAAAACACTTCTACTATTATACAAAACACACACACAAAATTTCAGTAAAATATTTTCAAAACTTTTTTAGCAATTGCTGGCCTCGTTTGAGCATTTAAAAAAAAAACATTTCGATTAGAGCGTGTTTTAAAGTATGACATCTTGCTTAAAGTAATGGCATCTGCTTTTACTAAAACACTTGTAGTTTTTGTTCTAGTGAACGGAAAATAATAAACTTGGTGTTTTTATAAAGTTAATAAAATGGCCTATAAAATAAAATCATTAAAAAATTTCAATTTTGGCAAAATTCACAATTTTAGGGTAGTCGGATACTTTAATGTTAAGATTTCCCTATTTTACAAACTCCGAAAGGCCTCATTTAAAAATGGAAAGATGTACCATATCCTAGACAACACCACTAAATTGCCCCCAATGAAAATCTATATAAGAACATGTATTTCGATCAAGAATAATTACAACGTAACACTTTCAGAATATATAGTAGAAACACGTGTGCAAAGATTAAGAGCTGAATTCATAATCTTAGTATTGTTGAGGAACTTTTTTTAAATCATTCAGCTATGTTTTGGGAGTCAGGGAGGGGTGTTCAAAATCTTGGGGGGTCCACAACGTCAGGTTGATACATAAAGGGGCCTAAAGCTTGACTGACACTAAATACTTATTTGGGCTAGGGGCCCAAAGCTTGACTGACACTAAGTACTTATTTGGGCTAGGGGCCCAAAACTTGAGTTTGAAGGGGGGGCCTAATATTCTCCGTTACGCCACTGAACAAAAGATTTTATAAAATAGAAATTTAAGGAATTATGAGTGTCTTTATCAAACTGGTGAAACAAAATTAATAACCTTTGAGTATTTCAACCTTTTATAACTCATATTTATTTTTATTCTACTAACCTTTCAGTTAGATTTGAAGGTTAAAACTTTTAAGGTTTAACGCAGTTATTGAAAAGGTTAAGAAAATTTTAAATCTTTTAACTATTTCATTTATTTTTACATCCATTATTTTCTATACCTTTTTTATCCATACCTAAAATAAAATTGCTTAACTTTTAACATGAACAAGATAAATTCTCAAAAACTTAATTAAAAAAAATAATATATATCATTCAACAAATTAATCATATTTCTTTTTTAAGTGAAACACATGAACTACGAGTGAGTGAATATTAACGTCACACTCTTCAGCTACACGAGGGATTTTGGCGACGGACCTGAAAATTTTGTACCTCGGTCAAGTGACGAGGACGACACCTGAACTGGCACCCTCTCTCCTAACTACCACACCACACCAACGGGAGGACGTTTGAGCTTTCGACAAATTTAATGTGCATCGCTTCCCTACACAGCGGTTCTAGGCTCGAACTCATGACACGCCGGCCATGAGTCCGTTACCTTGACCGCTAGGCTACCGCATGAAACATGAAATCAATTCACTAAAATAAAGTCAAATAAGTAAGCCATAATGAAAAAAAGAGAAAGGGGGAGAGTAATTAATATTAATATAATGACAAATACTTATATATTTATTTGCATTATTTATATAATAAATTTATATAATAATAAATAAATTTATATAATAAATAAACTTCAATATTTATATAACTTACTTCAAAACTCACCATGAAATAAAAAGAACATAATTTGATAATTACAGATAAACTTAATTTATTGTTGTATGCTCTGCTTTCAGTTAATAACCAAAATTTTAAATTTAAATAAATTTAATAAAAGTTTTAAATTGCATAATTTGAAAATTTTATATTCAGTAGTTTTATTAACATTATTTCTTAAGTCATATTAAATAACTTTACTTGTACAATTTTTATATCGATTATTTATTTGTTAATTGTGCCTTCCTTATTAAAATGCAATTTTTAACCGAAAAATGTTTTATCAGTTGAATTTTTCTATAAATTTCAAAAGCTGGGAATTGTAAATTTAAATTTAGATTTAAATTTCAAAATCATTTCTTGAAATAGTTATTAAATCTCTCTCTGTTCAAGAAATGGGCTAATGATTTATATCAAGGAAATAATGATTATTAAAATGAAGCTTTTTATAAGTTTTATTTGAGCATAATCAAGGTAGAATTCTTTATTCAGCTCTTCTAATAAATCTTTAACTAACCTTATTTGACAAATCAAGCGTGATTTTATGGTCCCTTTTCATATTTCTCACCCTTTTAGGTCGCACATCATTAAATTACATTTTATGGTTGACTACTCTCATGTCAGTTTAACGACTTACTTGGAAATCGATCAATTCTTCTACAGCTACAGTTTCTTCTCATCGTATATATGTTTAAATTGCAGATATTGGAATTATATATATAATTCAAGAAATATTAGTTCTTACATTATTTTCGAATTCAATAAATTTTTCTCCCTATTTCGTTAAATTTAATCATAAAAAGCTATTTGAAGTCCTTATCTGCATTTTATAATAAAAGGTAACCTAAGTAGAAAGTAAAAAAATATTCTATAAAAATTGCCTCAAAATATGTGATATTTCCTAGTGTTAGAATTTTATAATATTTTTAGCTTATAAATATATTTCGTTATATATATTAGGCTCTATGTATAATTTATAAATATTACAACTCTCCTATTATAATTTTTTGACTGATTTTAAATAAATTTGATAAATTTTCATTTTAATTTCTGTATAATAGAGAGAATCTGAAAAACAAACGCTGCTCACTGTTAAACTGTAAAATAATTTTAAATGCTACATTTTACTCCGTTTCTTCAAAATGATTCATTTTAAATATTTTTTTCTTTTATCAAAAATAGCTTGGAATTTACATACATTAAGCTGCTTTAATGTACATTCTTTTCTATAATTTAAAAAAATCCAAATTTTGACAACGAAAGCTCTTATTTTATTTATAATATTACTCTGTAAGATTAGCATTCGAAAGAAGGGAGTCGAAAAAAATTATCATCATTTTTAAACTTTCAAATGTACCATATCTAATCTTTATTCTGCTTAGATTATAGCAGTCCTTAAATAGGAATAAATATTTTTTTTTTTAAAAAATTCGGTTATAAATTATTTGAAAAAGAAAGAAATTAACATTTTTTAACTAAAAAACATACTTTTCTTCTTAATTTTTTAAATGTTAGAAAAATAATAATAAATAAAAAAGGTGATACATACTCCCTTTTTTAGTGAAATTTGCTTGTCAATATGCAAAAATCTATTTGAATATTACTCTATTTAGTTTCTGAAAATTCTATATTGCTTAGAGATCAACAAAAAGAATCCTACATTTTGAGTGAGAAAATTTTTAAATAGATATATATAAATGTTAAAGATGCAAATTACACCGGTAATAATCAAAAATTCTTGTTGAAATTATAATATAGTGACGTTTAAAATTTTATCAAGAGTACAATTAAACAAAGTATTTATAATCAGTCTCGAAATTCATTACATTCAACCCCTGAATAGCAGATACATTATTATCCTTTTATATATCCGGCATCTTCACCAAGGCCAAATTTAAGGCTAGTTCAGAATGAAAAGTAAAATGATTAAAAGAAAAAAATATCACTTATGGAAACATATCTTCAAAATAATTGACACCTTAAATCTATTTGAAAATAAGTAAAACATGCAATAAAGAAGGAAGTGTTAAACGAATAGAAGAAAGAAGCTTCAAAGAAGTATAATTAAAAGGGCAAATATAATTCTTATACATTCAAATTCAAGAAAAATTTAAAGGACTAAAATTTGATTCAATTCAATATTTTTCAATTTCAGAAAAGAAAAATAAATCATTTATTGTCAAAGAAAAAGACATAGAATAATAATTTACTTATAATATTGAAGAATTATATAACTTTTTTAAAAGTTTAACTAAATTCCAAAAGTGAAGGTAGAGAAAAAACAGTTACTTTCTCAAACAAAATACCCTAAAATATATTACACCAAAATGCATCCAACCGAATTTCCTCTGAGATAATCGTTCTTACCTTACAAATGTATCTCGCCGGTAGTAACATAATCCTATGAATTCGAATGTATCAATTGAGACCAATTCTTCCACTCTCGGCCATTTAATATAGTTCATTGTCCGCCAAACTTGGCAGGATATCGCCAATGTAGGCCACTATTAGCCTCACAATTGGCTCCCAATTGCCAAAGGGCAGATGATCTCTAGTAACAAAACATCTTTTCCTCTCGGAAATAAATTTCATTTTTGGCTTACTGGTTTACTTTCTTCGTTCTATTTTCGGAAAGGATTCTTTTTTTTTCTTCCTCGGCCACATCCCTAAAGAATAAGGCGATTATTTGCAGGTGATTGTCGCCGCTAGGAAAGGATTAGATGAACGGAAAAATGAATTAGCGATCATCACTTTCACTTATCGAATTGTAACATCGAATAGTTAAGTAATTATGCTATTAACTTCCCTTTCTTATTTATTTAGTGGTTTCCTTAAAATTCTTTTCGTTGTTCTATGAGCCGAGATATCATCTCATAATGTTTCCTCTTAGGCGTAGTTACACTTTTATCCATTTATAGAGCATTTAGATAGTCGGAATTTTTTCTCATCATCTTGCTGGACGTATAAAAGTTAAAAATAGCAACAGTTACGATTCTGAAAATCGTTTAAGTTATATTATATTAGAATTTAAGGGAATGGAGGAAACTATTCAAAACATTATAGCGCCATTTAAAGCATATCATACCTTTTATATCGATAAAATCTTATACTATTTTTTTAATATGAAGATTTTCAGCCATAAACTTCCAAAAACTGTTATTTACTAAAATTCTGTAGAGTGTTATTCAAAATAATAATATACAAAGCCTCAATTTTTCAGCATATCTTTCTGAAAAAATATTGAAAGGCATTTATTTTAACGAATTCGAAAAATAATGTGAATGATATTCAAATAATAAACACATAAATCTTTTTTTCTTTACTTTTCAGTAAATATTCATATTGAATTTCATCTTGCATGCATTATTAGAAAAAGTGTATATCACGTATATTTCAACTAAATATTAATTGTAGTTTTCAGTAGTAATTGCTTTTTAAATAATATGACAAAATAAAAATAATCAAATAAAAATTGCATGAGTTAATTATGTTTTATTGGCTTATAATACATATTCTGTCAGATAACCTTCTTAATCAATACACATAATACTAAATCACTTAAGAAGTCAATATTGCCTAGGAAACCAATTAAAAGTGATATTTTTGAATGAATAAGGAATATATACATATGAAAAAGCCTTCATTCTTAACTAGATATTATTGATTTTAAAATATTTTTTTAACTGCAGTTAGTTCCATTTCAGTCTGATATGAAACCCGATCCCTAATATGATACAGCTGGTTATGTAAAATTATAGATAAAGCTAGTTTCAAAATCAGATTAATTGCACATTACATTAGGCACACAGAAATTTGATTTATAAATCTCTATATCTACTCATAAACAACTGTTGCATACGTGTGCATTAATTTTTAATATGTATTACATTAATACTTATGTATTAAATTAATTTAAATTAATATTATTAGTTTTCAATTATTTGGAGATTTTTTTAACTTACTTGGTTTAAAAGAATCATTTACTATCAAAGACTATCTTAAAGTATCTGACTACTGCGACAACTTTTTTTAAAAAAAGGAGATATGGGGATTTTTTGTGGTTTTTAGATTTGTTTAGTACATTTTAAGAAAAATATGCTAAAATTAAGAAGATAAAAAAGAAATTATTATTACTAAAATAGGAAAAATGGGTAAAAATGTACCCAAAAAAAAAACATAAACGGGGCCCATTTTGTACCAAAAGTTTAGGAACAAATTTTCAATTTTCCAATTCTATGTGTTGCTATGTTACTCATTTTTAAAATGACCTTCAGGATCAGAGATATTTAAATTTTTTTACGAAGACTAGAGCACTTTATATTAGTTATTATATGAAATTGCTTAAAAAAAACAGTGATTATATTAATATAAGGCACTGTAAATTTTGTAATAAAACAGTGATTGAAAACTCTGAAAGTTAAAACACTTCTACTATTATACAGAACATGCACAAAAAATTCCAGTTAATTATTTTCAAAACTTTTTGAGCAATTGCTGTCCCTGTTTGAACATTAAAAAAAAACACATTTCGAATAAAACGCGTTTTAAAGTATGACATATATCTTGCTTAAAGTAATGGTATCTGCTTTTACTAAAACACTTGTAGTTTTTGTTCTGTTGAACCGAAAATAATAAACCTGGTATTTTTATAAAACTTAAAATAAACCTATAAAATAAAATCATAAAAAAATTTGTCAATTTTTGGCAAAATTCACAATTTTAGGGTGGTTGGATATCTTAAAATATTTTTATGAAATTCTGTCCATATGAAATAATTTTAAAAACACCTTTTTACCAGAAATTTAACGTGAAAGAATTAAAAAGGAACTAAAAAAAATACTCAATTTTAAAATGTCATATAATATTCAATGCGCGCGAACAATTTTCTTAAATTTATTTTTTTTATCTCTAAAGTTCTCATTTAATATTTTCTTAACCGATGCAAACTGAATCCTCCGTAAAGATCGAGATTTTAGGTTAATCCTGATAACCTTTACAGTAGAGAAAAGTAGAAAAAGATTGATACATCTGTCACATGAGCTAACGTTATAATTTTTAAATGTGTCGTATAGTATAAATTTATTTGTCTTATTTCTCGACCATAGCGGAAGCGGACATTTTGAACAACCCGGAAATATAGATCGCACACTGAATATTGTTTCCTAAATGTTTTGGAATAAAATACATCTCAGATAATTTTATTTCTAATTGAAAAATGTTAAAAAATGAATTAAATATCGACAAAATAGGATAGTGGTGAGAAAAATAACAGAGCTTGATCTCGTTTTTAAAATTAATCACATAATTATTTCCTCTTATACACTATAAATTTAAATATGTAATTTATTGCTTTAAGATGATATTTTTCATTACAAATTTTTTCTTTTGGTTCCACAATTGCTCGACATAGTGAAATAGGAAATAGAAGCGTATTCCGTAATAAATATTTTCCCCAAGATGTTTTTAAGTCATTAAATCTCTACCTAATTTACGTAATCCTTAGGTCTTAATAGAACACTTGTGAAATCTTTTTCCCGTAAGAAACTTTTACAATTAGTTCTTGTCTTTTATTTTGGACTAGCCGTTACCCTCCCGCTTCGCTGGGTATTTCATGATGTTTTATAAATATATCTGTTTATATTCTGACAGACAGACAGACAGACAAAAATTTTAAAAATTGGTTTTTTGTTATGAGTACCGTATATACTTTTAGTGCATTAAGTAAAAGCTGCTAATTTGAAATTACAAACAGACACTTCAATTTTATTTATTTGTATAGATATAGATTGGGATTATAATAACTATTGTTTAAATGTGACTAAAAATGTAAATAAAAAAAAGAAAGGATTAAAACTAACCGTAAAACTTATCAATTTTTTGTTTCTTGCATTGCTTTTTACTTACGAAGCCTTGATTTATTACTTTTTAAAAGTGCATCCGAAACAGCCGATGCTCTACTTAACTGAAAAGTGAGATAACTATCATAAAAAAATTATGGCACGTGTCAGCGTATTATCATGTGCGCGTAACACTGTTATGTCTCATGAAGAGCATCGGTCGCCAGTAACCAAAACAAAGACTTCATTAGCTCAGCTTGGCGTTCAATTTGGCGTTCATCTTGGCATTCAGTTTCACGTTCACTCGTATAGTTTACGTTCCCGTAAGGAATACGGGAATAAAATATAGCCTATGTTACTCCCCGTTAATGTAGCTTTCCATTAGTGAAAGAATTTTTAAAATCGCACCAGCCATTTCCGAGATTAGCCGGAACAAACAGACAGACAGAAAGACAGACAGACAAAAATTTTAAAAATTGGTTTTTTGTTATGAGTACCGTATATACTTTTAGTGCATTAAGTAAAAAGCTGCTAATTTGAAATTACAAACAGACACTTCAATTTTATTTATTTGTATAGATATTTTTTAATTTAAAATTTTACCTTTCTTAAGAGAATCAATCCATGTAACTTGAATTAATACATTTGTTTAAAGAAGTGTTTATTTTGAGGTTCTTATTCTTATCTTCCAATTATAAGTTACTGATTATAAGTTAAGTTAGTGTTATAAGTTACTGATAGATCAATGACAAAGAGGGGGATGGAGAGTTCTGTGTAAAAAATTTTCAGGCAGTTAAATAATTTTTTATTGACGAAAACTAGTAACTGATTGGCACAAATGTTTTAGTCAATAACGCATCTTTGAAGTTGGTTATTGATTTTCTAGATTCCATTTTATATTGAATTGAAATTCATCATAACTACCAAAAACCTTTTATCTCTAGTATAAAAAATATATATACTGTCAGATCTCCACATTACGAAACTCTTTGCAAATTATTCTATATAGCAAACCAAAAACATTTCATGATTTTCTTCGTAAAATAACCCCCCAATAGCAAAATGCATTTTCTATATAACGAACTTTTTCTATTGATATTTAATTTTTTTCTCACTATTTTTAAAGTATTTCTGGACATTTCAAGTTGTTCACTCTTTTTTTTTACCTTTTATGCTAGTAATAAATCTTGAACTAGTCGCCGAGAGTAATAGAATTCTGGGAATTTCATCCGAGAAGTGCAACTTTTAACTCCCATTGTCCAGTTCACTGAAAACATTTCTATATCCCCTTTCACCCTCAGTGGAGTTGTCTCGTGTCCCCGAGCTAATCTCCGTTCATTTGTAGTGTTGATCAGTCGCACCTGTAACTTCATTTCTTATAGCTCAAAAATGTCAACACGTAAGTGCTTGAGCATCAAATGAAAAATTTAATTCTTAAGTAAGTGGATAAAAGCGTCAAAAAACTTTTCTTGCCGTTTTTTTTTCTTCTTGATAGGTATAAGATATGTAAAATAAATATATATAATTTACAAAAAGGTGTAAGTAATTACTGTTTTAATATATAGTGCTTAGAAATTTAAAATTTTTTTTGTGTAGTTTATAAAGAAAATCGAAAGATGAACCTCCATATAACTAATTTTCCATATAACTAACTTTTTAGGGGGGGGGGTAGCGACTTCATTACATGAAGGTCAACTGAACAATGTCGTCATTTAAAGCACTTATTTAACTTACACTTTATAGTTATATTAAAAGTAGAGCGTATTTCCTTCAATGAAGTTCATTTATAATGTCATTGAAAATATAAAAAACGTTTATCGATTAAACAATAAATAATTTAAAAAATTGTTTTAACAAAAGCAGCCCAATAAATAAAAAATTAATTTTTTGTGGCTAATCAATATATTTTATTGAAATGAATAGCTATAAATTAAAACCAATTAATGGTTAAACAAAATCTGTATGTACTTTAAGCTAAATTATAGTAGGTTATACTAATTATTAGAAGAATTTTTACTATAATTTTAGTTGAAAAATAATTTCAAGTAAACATTTGGCTATATTTCTGAAGCAGCCAATACATAACTGCAATGTTTAACATTAAATAAAAAAATATTTTAAACCACATTAGTCAGAGGATTTCGAATGATTTTATGTAAAATTTGTTTTTGATATCATTATAGTCATATACTGATTATTTTTTAACTACATGAGTGAAATAATTCATTTTAAACGACTTTATTAAACAAATTCTTATAAAGACTTGATGAAATTAAACTAATATCAATGAAAATTGGAGTTCATTAATTTAATTAGTAAAGGTGTGTTTCTCCTTGGCAGGATTTAAAAATAAAAAGATAATTGTAATCCAGTAATCCAACTGGACTGACTCTGTTGAGTACGAGTAGCGGGTTTGAGCCCTGATTCCATAAAGTCTC
Organism: Trichonephila clavata; assembly: GCA_019973975.1. Classification (NCBI taxonomy): domain Eukaryota; kingdom Metazoa; phylum Arthropoda; class Arachnida; order Araneae; family Nephilidae; genus Trichonephila; species Trichonephila clavata. The sequence goes on from BMAO01015566.1 coordinate 44,991, forward strand.
GTCATATAGCGTTAAATTTGTCTGTACTCAAAGTCTTCACATTAGTATGATGTAGAACTATGTAAATTGAGGTGTAAGCTAAGCGTCAGGTTTGTCACGTGACCATGATTCAGAATTATACAATCCGTCGCCAATAGCCCACGTGTTGCTGATAAGGGCTACGTAAATAAACTACTAATCAATCAATTAAAATAATTCATTCGTTTTTATTAAATCTTATAAAACTGGTCGAAAGGTTCAAAACAACAAGTATTGCTTTGTATTTTTGGGGTGTCATGTTCCTTAAGAAATTTACTATGCTTATAAACAATAACAATAATTTGTTTACCTTCCCTTTGGATTTATAAATGCTAGAGCCTCTTAAAAATCAGAAAAGACTAATATAAAGAATACTTTTAAAGTCATTAATCTATATGTATGTAAATGGATGTTTGTATATAAAAATATTTGCTGAACAGAGATCAGCTTAGGAAGGTGTTTTCAAAAATTGACCCACAAGGGAGTCACTGGGGGGGGGGGGGGGGTAAAAAATAAAAAAAAATCCTTTTTATCAGGTATTAATTAGACATACAGACGTAAAATTAAAGAAATATTGTTTTTTGTTCAACTGAGATATGCAAAAAAGTTTTTTTTTTTTGCTTAATTTACAGTTTGCGTTAAACTAACTCATTAAAAATATCTCTATCCTTCAATCTGTATTGTTTAATTTTTCAATTCACCCGTGTGAAGAACGGGTATACTAGCTAGTTGTATATATATCTCACACTTTTCAGTTATTTTCACAATACATCAAATACTATTAATAATGCAAATTTTAAATTAGAAATATTAAGCAAAAGCTTCTCTTAATATTAATTTAAACTTATATATGCTAGACACAATATCTGTGATCTTCTCGAATTATCAGATTTCTTCCCTGCCATGAACAATTGTATTTGCGTATTTAACAATCGCCTTAAGACCCCACTATCTAATCTTGTCGATCGGGATTAATAATCGGTTTATTTGGCCAATGGCTGTTGTATAACTGTTTAAATGAAATAGCCATAAGGTTTATGTCTTTTAAATCTGCATTCAAGACACATATTACTTCGAAATACTGCTGTTGCTCTTTTTTAGTATGAATGAAGCTGAATTTTTTTAATTCTTTTGAATATTTCTCATATTTTTACCATTCATAAATTCAAAGGATATTAAAATCCTATCCTTAAAATTTGTTAATTCGCAACAATTAAGAAGTAATATAAAACAATTCTTTTTAAGTCAGTTCCTACTTTGAATGGATGGATAGAAAGTATTTTACTAACGATTGAAAATTTGAACCATATGTATATATATAGGGAGTGAGTGAACTAATAGTAGGAATTGAAAAAAGAACATGATTTGTCTGCAAAGTTGTAAAAATGACTAGTTTGGCTGAAAAATCGGGTCTCGTCGCCAACTTTTGTCATTGTTTTAACAGTTACATTGTTATAACAATGGAACTAACGAATCTAAGTTGACGTCGAAAACAAGTATTTAATTTAATTTAATCAATTAACCGGTAATTAATGAACTCATATTTAAGAAAACTGTATTAACATCATCCACTACAAGTATAAAAAAATTTATTTGAACTTGATAATATTAATATAAAGTATTTTATTAACATTGAAAATTTGAACAAGATAAATATATATATAAATATAAATATATAGAGAGAGTGAGATAAAATAGTAGGAATTGAACAAGATAAATATATATAGAGAGCTAATAGCAGGAATTGAAAAATGACCCCATAAATAGCAACACATTTTCTATAATTAGAACCTTAGACTGGAAAAAAACAAAATTAAAGTAAGTAGTACGAAGAGATTTAATCAGAATTTTCCCATACTAAGAAATCCTGATTTCCTTATCTTCAATGTAATCTGAAATTGTGTGAGAGGTGATTACTTCAAAACTAAAAAAGAAAAATCTGATTTTACTCCAAAAGGAGCTGAGAGAGGAAAAAGCGCTTTTTTAATTTATTATTGAAACTAATCTAAATTAATTATAATTTTTCTTTAACTATAAACATTGCTAATAAGTTTCATGACATAAATCCTTTTTCAGCTTCTAGAAGTGAGTATTAATAATTATATTAGCAGAAATTACTTAAATCTTTTTCTAACATAATGAATATAACTAAAGAATCTTTGATTATGCAACATATTTTTGTAGTAATTATCTCTTGTTTCAGAACTCGAGAATTTCAACAAATTAAAAAAATTCTCATGTTACAAAATATTTTTAATATAAGATATCGTGCTAGTAAAATAGTTTCTTACACTCTTCATAAAAAAATTTTTTTGACATATTCACAAATTTGATTGCATTTTTCGAAAAAATACCTTTTTTAACTTATAACAGTAATGTTGTTTTTCCTACAGACTATTCTGTTTAAATGTAATTGAAAAAATTTTGCAAAGCTAATTAATTCCTAGTTTCTTTTATACAACGTATAAAATTTTTCAGGAAACTTTGAGTAATATCCAAACTTTCTCCAACGATAGTTCTCGCATTGTTTAGTTTATATTTTTAAAAACATATTAGAATTTTTAAAATATTATAACACAAAAGAATGATAACAACTATAACGATTTGGAAATATAAGTTCAGAATCTTTTTCCGGGGGATTTCTTATAGCTAATGATAAATATTTATTTATGAAAAGAATTGTAATTGTTTTTGAGAAGCATTAAAGCATAAATCTTTAAAAAGAAACATAGGTATGTTGAACATACCTTCCTAAAGAATAGATATTTCTAAGAATTACATTAAAAAGAAACGGTAAATGTTTTTAGTTAATAAATTGAAAGCTTTTACGTAAGAGTAATCGATGTAACAACGTGTTTTCTATGTTTTTTAAGAAAGAATGCTCAAAAGAGATAGAATACATAAATACGATTTAATTAATAACCATTTGGAACAGTTTGCGGCGGAACAAGCTTATATAAAAACATTCCAAAAATTCCTTTTAAATCTTCTTTGCATCTCTCTCTAAAAACTGAAGTCTATTTTTTACAAGAATTTTTAATCAATGAATATTTTTCACTAATGATTCTGAATATTTTTAGAAAACATCCTCAATCTGTTTTATGAAATGCTCCATCTTTTAACCTTTATGTCCTATTTGATTAACGATATTGCCAGGTACTATACATTGAAATTTTCCCATTACTTAGTTGCACAACTTTTCAAAGAGCAGACGATCATCTCTCAAACTTCCATTTATAAAATTTGCAGCTGACCTCATCAATGCAGTTAAGGAAAGTTGTTTCTGACGTTTTGAAGAAATGCAAAACAAAATTAACTGTGTAATGAATAATATTTTCGCTCTTTCATCTCATGAACTAATCTCATACATATGAAAGAATTTCTTCCTTGAAATATTTATTTAAAATAATAATTAACAATACTTCCTTCTCTCTCTTTCAATTGAATTTTTAATTACATGTTGTACATAATTCGATATTTGTAGATAGTCTTTTATATTAGAAATTACGGTCAAACGATTTATATTTTTAAAGTTCCATTTCTGTTAAACTAATTTTGAAACATAATTTATTTATTGTTCTTTGTTATTTTTTTCAAACACAAATTGTGAATATCGATATAAATGTTTGTTCAAATTGTAATCAAACACATTTCACGAAATGGTATCTAATTAAATTAATGAATGTTTTATTCTATTTTTAAATTTTTCCACTGAAAATAATTGAATTTTTATCCACCACAAATATTGAAACTCGCCCACAATCCAATTTTCATTTAAAGAATAGAGAGAAGAGAAACTGACTTATCTTTATTGTTTTTCTAAGACTTCTTTATACTCTACGGTACTTATTACAATTTCAAACTCACGGATTTTTTATAAAAATCCACTCCTTCTTTATTACATCATAAGATGAACAGAACTCGGTCACATAAGATAATAAACATGTTCACAGAATGACTTTCGGTGTATTCAATGACTGCTCCAAATGGCTCGTTCCTTTCCTGTTACTAAATCAATTGTAACTTCCAGGGTCACTTACCTAATAACAGAGTCAAGAATACAAATTAATTTTTTTTTACAGTTCGTCTTCGGATTCTTCTTTACTTCGTAAATTATAATCGTCTTAAACAGGAAGACAGATAATTTTCCGTTATAACTGATTGATTATTGTTTCAGAAGTCATTGTGTAGAAATGAAGTGAAGTGTAAATAGGAAGTATAATCGTTACGAATTGCTTAAGCACGAACTAGGCCTAATTAATATTCGCATATTCTATGAAGATAGTATTCGAAGACACTTAACTATTCTTTTTCCAAGATGATTTATAGTATTTTGATAAGCGGATTGAGTTAACTTTTTTTATAACTAGTATGAATTATTATCTGATTGTCTTTTAATAATGTATTTTGCTGAAAGTGAAAGTTTTATCGCGGAACATCACGGGGAAGTAGGAAACATTTAGATTATTAATGGTCAATTTTTTTCACATTGTTGCTTAAGGCTATAACAAAAACTAATAAGAAATAATATTCAGAATTTAAAGTATATTTCATATCGATATCGAGAATGAGAGAAAAAGATTATGCGTGCCAATGTCCATGATTGCCTGCTATTGAAATTTTCAACCATTATTGTTATTATTATTATAATTTTTAAAGTAGTTTGTTCAGAGGAAAGCATCTTAACTGTTAACAGTTAAGATGCTTAATCATCCCGATATATAGCATTAAATATTTCATAAGCAAAATCTTTTGTATGAATATATCCTAAAATTAAGCATAAAATTACATAAATCACGTGGTATTTTTTAAAACTTGGCATTCATGGTTTTTTAAATTTTAAATTACTTTCGACTTTATATTTTATCCTTAAGGAAAAAATGCTTTAAAAACTTCTCTTTTATTTAAGCTAAATAAGAATTTTAACTTTTTTGAACGTTAACAGAATACTTCAACATGTAGTAAGTAAAAGAAAATATATAAAAAGGTATATATATATGTAGATAGAGAGATAGATAGAGATAGATAACCTTTTTGACCTTAAACATGATACAATTAGAAAACACGAAACCTGTGCAGGAAGAATCAAACATTTTACCAATAAATTACTTACTGGTGATTTTTTTTAAAAAAAATGTCATGCTTACATTTATTTTAATGTTTCCTTAAACTTTATTTTATTCTGTTCTTCCAATCAGCCTACTTTTATTTCCTGAATTTGGCTTATACAGATAGGTTAAGAGTTGAAGTGAAACCCATCTTCTAGTTTAATAAATGCTAAAATTCTTAGAAGCAATCGTGAGATGAATTTAAAGGAGAAATGGGACAAATTAAATTTGTGCCGACAGCAGAAGGTATTACTGTCATTTCCTTTTTACTATCTGATGCTGATGTGAATTTTGATACATCAAAACTGTATTTGGCATTTATTTAGTCATTAAGAAAGCCACATCCATTGAGTTACAACTTGTGGTTATTCGCCATTTGTATTTAGTTGATAATTATTTCTTTGATGTAAGCCTTGCTTTTGTTTTATTTCTCAAGCTGAAAAATTGTAACATATTTTGTTTAAATAAAAGAAGCTATTTATCCTCCTGTCTCCTGAATTTATCTCTTTCGAATCCTAGAAATACTGGAAATTAACCCCTTAAGAAGTCAATTCTTTTACCCAAAATGTTCCCCCAAAAAAGACGACTTTTTAATTGCATATAATTTAGCGTAATACTTAACAGAATACGAGAATAGAAGGATTTTATTTTAATTTTCAATTTTAAAGTTTTCACGCTATTTTTTATTTTATAATAGTGGAACACAAAAAACCGTAAGTTTTTGCTTTTTATAAGTACACTCTGCATGCTTTGAAGAATGTTTCTTATATCTTAAAAGAATTTCCGTTATACTTACAAAAAAAATGTCATGTTCGTACCCCTTTTTAAACGGTTGAGGATTTTGTGTGTGTGTGTGTGTGTGTGTGTGTGTGTGTGTGCATATAAATATATATGCGCATACAATTTGAAACATGGTGTAATACTAAGTCTTGTATTGCAATGGGGACAGAGATAATATCGACTATTTTGTATTATCTTTCCATTTCCATTTCTTCTCAAGCAAAAATTGCACATTGCCTTGCCAATCAATGCTCTTTATCTAATTTTTTCCAGAATCTAAATTTCTGCCTTCCCCACAAAGAAAATTCTGGAGGAAAAAGATTTCAGTAATATGGACAAACTGTATCTCTGAAAGACATTAGCATAAAAATCTCACTGTAAGGAAATACATACAAATCGAAGAGAGATAAAAGAAAATATCAGTGCCCACGCGCGTACAGAGTACAGGCAAATTGGTTGGGGTAAACTTTCGGTATTCCGTACCGGCAAACTAGTTAAGGAATTAAAACTTGACGAAAGAGAGGTATTTACATAAAAATAAAACGAAAAAGAATCTGGAAAACAAGAAATTTTTCTAAACTTATAAATTTACATTTATGTATTTATATTAATTTTTAAAAATTTCTCAAATTCTGAGAAACTAAATTTGTGAGATTATAAACTTGTTACTGACAATTTGAAATGCATCCAAAATAACTTTTTCCAAGATGATCTTAAATTCAAAACTAAAAAAAACATATATAATCTCTTTTTACTTTAAAACTAATGTAGTTTTTTTATAGCTATTCACGATATAGGTTTGTGAATTGGAAATTAAACTATGCACTTGCATTATTTTGTTCAAAAAAAAAATGTCGAAGAAATATTTTTTGTGCGCTTATTTTCTTTTAATTTTTTCCCGAAAAATATAGTAAAATTCATCATACGCTTTATCTCAGAATTAAAGAGGAAATTTTAAATATATAAATCTTGACTTATCTCTGCTTATGTTTTATTTTAGAACTTTTTAGAAAGTTCTTTCAAACCGCAATATGTCAGACATAGAATGTTCTTTTTTCACTTTACCTGTATAACATAATGTATTTAGTTTTTAAAGTGGCAAATACACATTTTTTGCTTGCTTTCTTTAACTAGTGGCCATTGTTATTTGACGTTATCTTTCTGGGGCAACCAGTTTGACGCTTGTTTATGACAGATTTTATTTCTTCAAACTTTTTGTAATACTTTGAGTAATTGGAAAGGATAATCCGACATATTTGTCAGTGCGTTGAAAAAATTTACTATGTTTAGTCTAAGCAGGTTTGTAATGATGTTTTGACTCCTTTTGTAGTGGTTTCGCAAGCTGAAATGTTTTTAATTTTTAGAAAAAAAAATCTTTTTTCTGGAATAGGAAATGGCCGATGGGGTGAAGAAGGAGATTTTTGAAAAGAAAACAATGTACGTTTGGAATATTTATTTGTAAAATTCTGTTTTGAAATAAAGTTTCATATAATTGTGAATCGCTAGTATCTAAATAAAATGATGCAATTTTAAAATTATTAAATTTTAGAAAATATTTTATTGCGTGTAAAAATGTATGCTTAATAAAACAAATAAAAAAATTTTCAAAAAAATGTTTATTAGAAAAATGTCCGAAAAACATAAAAACGTCTAAATATGGTATTATAAAATTTGACAAAATGTATTTGAATAATTTAGAGAAAATTTAAAACAAATTTTTTAAAGAACCCTATTTTCTAGTAGAAATGTGCACTATTTTCACCTGAGGAGCTAGTCTTGAAAATAAGGTGCGTTTTACGTAATAAACATATCAATTCCCGTGCATTTTTCATTATCACACGCACACCAAGTTGATAATAACATTATGAGAAGAAAGAAATCAAATGCAACGAAATGGATACTGTAGGTGTTCTAAGAAATTAGCCTACTATGAAATATTGCTTATTATTTTTAATAATTATTTTGCCGCAAACCCGGTATAGTGGTTAGCGACACTGACTGCTGTGTCGTAGGGCCTGCGTTTGAATCCCGGAAAAGGCATGGATGTTTGTAATGAATGGTGCCCCCCTTTGCGATTTGAAGATACCCTATCTCTTACTAATGCCACCTGTCTGACGATGTCAGATCGAGACCCGCGAAATTTATCGTCGTACAGGGCTAGATGTACGCCTGTCTTTAGCCTTAACTTGAGCACCATGCTGGTGACAGAACGATTTGGCTAGGTTTCACCCCAATTTTGAGGGAAAACACCCTGTGAGTGGTCAAGACCTCCCATCTCTCTTCTCCTTCCCCAACCTCACGAAAGGACTTGCGGCTCGACGGCTATTTAGAGTACCCCCATGCTGCAAAGGCACTATACATTTGCAAACATCCATGCATTCTTCGGGATTCAAACCCAGGCCCTACGGTATCGCATTCAGCGTCGCTAATCACAATACCGGATGGGTGACAGAGATGCCCTGAATAACCGCAAGTCCTCTCATGTGGTTGGTGGAAGGAGAGAGAGGTGGAGGACCCTCCCCCCAGGGTGTTCTCGCTTAAATGTAGGGTGGAAATAACCCAATCGTACTATCACTTGTGTGTTGCTCAAAGCTACGGCTAACGACAGGCGTATATCTAGCCATTTGCCACCATGAATTTCGTGAGCCTCGATCTCACATCGTCAGACAGGTTTCATTAATAACAACAACTTTAAAACAGGAAGGTACGGAATATGCTGTATCTACACATCTATCCTAAGCCAATAACGCGACAGCCAAGTAGCTATTGACACGAACTCGTGGCCCGCGTTGTCGAGCCCTAATGCCACAAATACCCACCATGTAGAGAGACTGATACACGTTAAATATGTTAAGGCTCAAGATTTTTCCGTTGTGGTGTAGAGAAATTGAGAGAAGTACCAGCTCAGGTGTCATCCTCGTCACTTGACTATCCTTCCGAATATTAAGTCTGTTGCTAATAACCTCTGTGTTTCTTCAGAATGCAACAAAATCAATTAAATTAAATAAATAGAAAGGATACAATCAATCGATAATACAGATTTCTAAAAAATAAGCCTCATAGGCATTTTCTAGTGATTTGGCAATTTAAAAATCTAAAAACATTTTCATAATGCAATCGTTTTGAATATTATAAATCTTATCAGTTATATGTCACCCATCGGTATAGTGGTCAGTGACGCTGACTGTGCTGTGTCGTAGGGCTGGGTTCAAATCTCGGAGAAGGCATGGATGTTTGTAAATGTTTAGTACCCCCTTTGCGGCATGGGGGCATTCTGAGTAGCCATCGAGCCGCAAATTTCCTCGTGAGGTTGGTGGAAGTTGATGAAAGGTGGGAGGCCTCTGAACACCTCTAGAATTTTATATCTCATTGTTGGAGTGGAAACGAGCCAAATCATCCTGTCACCAAAATGGTGCTCAAAGCTACGGATAAGGACAGGCATACTTGTAGCCCTTTGCTGCGATGAATTTCGCGGCCTAGATCTGACACCGTCTGACAGGTGACATGAATAATATATCAACTTCTACATCTTAACTCTTCTTTCATGAAAAGGACCATATAATAATAATATAATATATATCTATATATCAGTAACTCTTCGGTAATTCAATCGATATAGAACTCTCGCTAATTCGAAGTATATGCTCTTTTCTAGAAAAACTCTTGATATTTTTCGAAATAAAACAATACGTTTTGGTACACTCAATATTTTAAAGTAAAATCTGTAGCCTGCCAGAATACAACACGTGATAATTCGAAGTAATCTAATAAAACTCTCGATAATTCAAACACTCACTATCATGTTGAGTCCTGTAGCAAATAGGTTGGACCTTACATATTTTGTGTTGTATTGTTTCTCTTTGTCTCCCCTGTAACGTTGTTTCTTTGATGACTATCGGAGTTAACTCCGATAACTCTGACAAAAGCTAAGGTGTCACTAAGCAAACTACTCAACTTTTTCTTTGAAAATCATGTTGATGCGGATATCTTCAAACTTCATTTATTCTAGAAAAATCTATTGACAAAGTTAGATTGAATGCCAAAAAAACAAAAACAAAAAAACAGATTTTTTCGTCAAAAAATTAATTATTTACTGTATGTATTCCTTCATAGTTGTTTTTAATATATGAATGTATTCTTTTTTGCAGAACTTTTAACTTCTGTATAATATTTATGCTGTAAAATATGTGTACTTTTTAAGAATACTTCAAAATAATTTTATACATATGTACACAAAAAATTGTTGTTTTATTACATAGTTTGAAATTTAAATGAGTTAGAAAAAATTTTCTCTTCGTGTATTTCGGGAGTTTTTTCCTATCCTCTTGATAATTCGAAGTTTTTCATTGGTCCCTTCAACTTCGAATTATCGAGAAGAGTCGATTGTATAACGTTCTTCTTCTGTGTAAATACTATTATTTTACATTAATTGCTCCTCAATAGCAGCATGAATGAAAATCAGAAAAATATATTGTTTAATATTCCTGTATAAAGCATTAAATTTGCTCCTAAAAGTTATTGATTACTGAATCTGACAAAAAGCGACAAAAGAATAACATTCAATTCAATAGTCGATTATTCGATTTAAAATTTATAATCTCCCACTGAGGCATCTTTTTGGTTAGATGACTCAAACGAGTTCACAATGAGTTATAAATGAATACTAATCTCACAACAAGCAGGAAAGTTTTCTGTATAAAGTATTATCCAAGAACAGAAATAAAAACATGATTTTGTGACCTTAATAAACAAAACCAACTCGGAGTAGGAGCATTGTTGACATGTTCTTCTTTTTTTGGACAATTCGAGTACAAAGGAAATCTTTAAAAAATGTGAGGAATAACAAAACACAGAAACGTGTATTTCAGTTCTGACTGGAATAGTAAATAGATGCTTGGACATTTTTTACGATGGGTATCTGCTGTTAGCAGGATCTACTTTAAACTGAACCATAGATTAACGGAGCACAGATCTATCAAAGAACATTCTCAGCCTATTTTAAATCTAAATTTATGACCCTCGTCAAATAGTGTTTAGTTGTTCACTTGTCGAATTGTGTTTTTAAACGACGTATCCGGCTTCCTTTCACTTTTTGTATCTAACACATAATTTTTTTCTTTTAAATTTCCAATTTCAAATCTAATGGACTATTTACATCAGTTTGTCACAATCAATAAAATGAATTTGACTGGTTATTGTAACGAAATTATGTTTTGATAAAAAATGTTCTGAAATTTGAAGAAATGACCTTTGAATATTCCAACTATGCAGGGCTTCTTTTAAAAAAAAGTACAACCTCATTGTTCATTGGAAATCAAAAGTAGCAGTTGAAAATTTACGAAGATGGAGCATGCCAAACTTTTGAGCTTATTCCTTGTAAAAGAAGAATAGTGGGGAAAAGATGGAATTTTAAGTGACAAATTGCCACATCGGTGGATAGGTCGCGAAGTATCTCAGGACCTTGAGTCCTGGCCTCATTGGCCCATCACTCATCCTCGTTGGTCTCCTCGCAACTCTGACATATCACTCCGGGCAATATTTTTAGGAAATTACATTGAACTTCTTTTTTTTCAAAGCTACTAGTTGACGTTGATGAACTTATGTCATGCATATCTACAACCTTTCAAAGTAACATACCTAGTCTTTAAAGCGAATCGAAACAAATTTTTTTTTTCAGAATTTTAAAATCTTCTACACGGAAAAGGTGTTCTCTTGTATAGAGATAAAGAGAAAAAATAAAATATATATAAAGAATACACTTTTATGTCGAATACTCACACAAAAGGAAGGAAGTTTCAAGAATTTGAGTTTTTCACAATTCCTACTATTAGTTCACTCTCTCCCTATACATATATCTATCTTGTTCAAATTTTCAATCGTAGTAAAATACTTTCTATTCATCCATTCAAGTTCAAATACATTTTTTTAAACTCGTAGTGGATGACACTCTTGATGTTAATATAGTTTTTTCAAATATTAAGGGGATATGGTACCCTCTTCAGAATTTTTTTATATTTTTAATATTTGATATTTGGTTTTAATTGTATTTTATAAAAGTTAATATTTAATAATAATTCCATACAAAAGTTTTTTACTTTGTTGCAAAATTTTAATTTTTGAACTTTTTAAAACATTTTTTAAATTTCTAAGGTTTTTAAATATGTCTCTTTTCTTTTAAATTTTTTTTCCAAGTACCTTATAATATACTACATAAATCTGTGCATGTGGTTTTTTCTGCTGCTGCTCTTTAATTTTTTATTAATTTTTTTATATAGTTAAACTTCCAAAAATTCTCAAAAAAACATTAATATTGAGTTAGAAATTTTTCAGAAAAAGTACTTAACATGTTAGAGCTAATTCCATGCACAGTTTCACAAAACATACAATTCAGAACATATATAGAAATTTCAAACCCATATTTCAGTTATCAAAAAAGCCTTAGGGTTTTGAATAACAGTATATGTACAGAAATTCAACATGGAGAAATATAAGTTTGAAGTTTTCATTCCATGAATACCATGATATAATATTTATCGAATAGTCTGAAACTTTTATGAAATGTTAATTAGCTTATTTGAAATTGTTTACCATAAAAAATTGCACAAATGTAGAACAATTAAACAGTATACTGCCATAATGAATATATAGAAGAAAACGAATGAAAGATCAATATTTCATAAAACTTTATCTTAATAATTGTTAAAAAAAATACACACACTTCGGAGCTAATTCCATGCTCAGAGCTAAGACACAACATGTACAAAAGATGTTTATGCCTTAATTTTTTATTTCCATGATTTTAAAAGCCTTCGCATGTTAAATATTTTACACAAATGAAAGCAAAATCAAATAGCAATTTATAGGTAAAATATATCAAAATCTAAGAACTGCATATGTGCATTTGCCTAAACTAATATCTTACAATATTTTAATAATAAAAGTGTTAAATTTATATATAATTCATATATATATATATATATATATAATCAAAATTTCTCTCTCTCTCTCTCTCTATATATATATATCACCAAAAACAAATGCATAAAAATGGGAGAGTTTTTCTATTCTTGCGAATTAGATTTTTAATTATCTGAATTATCAAAATGAATTTAATATTTGTGCTTTAGGAGAATCCATTTTGAAGTTTTAATTTCCTTCATAATAATATCATAAAAAGCACGCACAAATTTTAAATCTTGACCAAATCCATCCCCCCCTAATAAACAATACACAAACTAGAATTTTTGCATGAATTGCACAATTCTTTCTTGAAATGATTTTTTACTGCATATATAATGTCAGTCTCACTTACGCGCGGTAGAAAAATAATTAATTCATTTTGTATAGGCTCTTTTCTAGCAAAAAATCTGAAATGTGGGCGTAGTAGTTGCTGTGCAGCATCAAATATTTCTCCATAAATTGATAAAAAAATGCAGGTAAAGCTTTGAAATTTTGCAGGCATGTTTATAAAGGTTTGAGGTATTAAATAAGACAATATAAAAATTTTCGACAGTTTAATGATTTTTAGGGTACATATCGCCTTAATTAAATTAAAAAATAAATAAATAGTAACAAACACAAAAATACTAGTCCAACAGCATATATTGAAAGGCAACTCGTTATATCCCTGTAGCGCATTGGATAGCGCATTGGACACCTAATCCAAGTATCCTGGGTTCGAATTTCACCTGGGGGTTGGCCTAATTTCTGAGAATGTGATTTCTTTTTTACTACACTATTTTATTAGAATAATTAAATTTAATTTTTGAATAAATAGTAACAAACAAAACAAAAAAATCCTACACCATACATAGAAAGGAAAATTGCAAGGAAAATCGCTTTCTATTTTGTCACTTAATATTATGATTCTGTCAAATGTATATACATATTTATATTAATTGTAACTATTTAATAAAAAGTAACTAAAATAAAAAATTTCTTTTTTGACCTAAGTAGGAATTGAGTTTTAAAAATTTATTAGAATAATTAAATTTACTAAATGAATAAACAGTAACAACCGAAAATAAAGCCCAACACCATATATAGAAAGGAAAATTGCAAGGAAAATCGCTTTCTCTATTTTGTCACTTATTATTATGATTTGTCAAATATATATACATATTTATACTATAATTGTAACTGTTTAATAAAAAGTAACTAAAATAAAAACTTTCTTTGTTGATTCAAATAGGAATTGACTCAATTTTTTCTTATATTACTTGTTTCCATGGTAAAAAGTCAAATAAATTTTAAAGTGAAACAGACATTTTAATGGTTTTTAAAGAGAGGACACATACTAAATAGTTACAAGAAAAAAAAACATCATTTACAATGCTAATCTATGTCTGAAAGCACAATCTGCACTTTTATTGACTCTATTCTACGACGTGTTACTATTTGTGTAGTACCCCCGGTGGACTTAAAACTTAATGATCTATCATTATCATTTATTGCACCCATAACATCGTTTTTACATAAATTTTACACATCGTTCAATGCTGTTTCTTTAAGTTTAACTTTCATCAATTAGTACGCATGCGCGTGGGGCGTTACATTTTGAATGTCAATCAGTGTATGTAAGCGCAGGTTTTGATTTTCGAGTAAATTTCATTCACCTTTGAATTTAAAAAATTTTGACTAATGATAATATTTTCATAAATGATCCGTAAATTTGGCCAGTGAATGTCTTATGAAAATATATTATTCGATAAAACTAAAAACACAATACAATATTTTTTAATTACATATTAATTATGAAATAAATGAAAAATTTATGTAATGGAAAAGTTGATTAAACGATAAAAATATTTCCCTATATTAAAGCTAGATAACATGTGCTAAAATGTTTATAAATTTTTTTTTATCATCTTTTTTCTCCTATATTCTTTTCTACCAGCCTACATGTTAAATGTTTCTTTTTTTTTTATTAAAAATCACTTTATGTTTGAAATTTAGCATCTTTAAGAAATAATCTCACAATAATTATTCAATTTTAAATTTCCTTATACCCCATGGTTCACACGATATATTCGAAAAATCCTTAAAAGCATAGTTTAATATGTGGGGTTTCATGCAAATATTTAATCAGTTCCTCGTTTATATTTTTCCATCTTAACGTTTCTGAAAAACGCTTTACATTTTAAAGCACGATTTAAAGAAATTGCAGTAACAGTCTTGAATATCAATATCGTAATTTTATTCTGCTAATTTCTCTTTTACATATTCAAACTTAAGTTCAACGTCTGATCGATTATCAGAAGGTGTGTTATTAAAAGTTCGTTATCATCATTCAAACTGGATAATGATGCAGTAATAATGTTTGAACTTTCAAATCTTCCTTGATTTATCGAATACGAATAATGAGGATAAATACAGCCATGCCTATTAACCAGAATTACCCAATGCCATTTTACATAATTAGGTGAATGCAAATAATTTATGAAAACAGATCACGTAAATATTTTGTAAAACAGCTAAGAAATTATTTGGTATGTATCCATGTAGAACAATATGAAATATATCGATCACTTTGGCATGAAAGAAATTGAAATACATTTTCGATTCTAATTTTTGTTGATTCTTGTATGACTTCTCAACCATGAATATAAAAGCACCTGTTGTGTAATATTTTTTGTTCCTGTATAAAATAAAATAACCATGACTGTGTAGGGACAACAACTGCTGTTGAAACTTATTTTTTAATTATAAAAGCACTAATCTTCCTTCTAGTATTTGATGTTCCATTTTAAACAGGTAATCTTAGTTGTACATTAAGACTATATATCGAAATTTTAAAAAATTCTACAATTTGTGAAAAAAATTTCTTTGTAGCAAAATAAATATAGCTTTCAACAACAATACTTAAAAGGCTAAATTTAAAGCAATTTTTTTAAATGATATTCACGCTTGCTATTTTTATTACATTGATTGATAGGGAGTTATTTCAGGAAGATAACAGAAAAACTACTTTCTAAAATATTTTATTTTAAATTTCCACAATATTCTAAAAAAAATGAATTCGACGTTTGTTATCCTTACGTTTCCTAAGATCCAAATGTAAAAAAAATATATATACTAAATGTTAAAGTATAAATTTTATTCTAGATATAAATCGATTACAATAAGAGGATCATTGACTCGGTTTTTTTATATAAATAAGTTCATTTCATCCCACAGAAAAACAGAGAACTCTATATAATGGTTGCCAAGGGTGAAATCTATAACCTTCATTTGCAATTTTTAAAAACTTATTGAAAAAGTGGCAGGCGACATTCTAATTTCAAGAAATAAAAGTACTTAACAAATACAGAGTGACTTTCTACTAAATCTAACTGCTATTACACATGCTTACAAAAATACAATATAAAAGCCATATGTTACTTGAAATGGACAGAGTCAAAATTCTTTTGCTTTAGCGAGATGGGAAATACTATTTGTGTACTATGTGTACTATGTATTTGTGTACTATGCAATTTATTTATTAATTTTATTGTGTGTTATGCGGATTATTTCTTTGTAATTTTTAATTTTTAGAAATTGAATTTTAACATCATTTACTCATTTATAGTTATAGATTAAAGTACAGTTAGATTTACACTTATGTAGCCGCTTTACTCAAAGGATTGGGATGCAGATGTGCATCCGTCGATTCCAGTTGCAGAAGGGAAAAAATAATAATGAATGATATCAGAATACACACTTCTGAAAATTTATAAGTTCAGGAGATTGCTTCGGAAATATATATTCTTGATAGTGAAGAATATATTCTTATATTTTCCATTGAAATCACTGTTTTATGGCTGAACCTTAATAATGTGGAACGGTCCTTTGATTTTATGCTTAGATAGATTAAGGAAAATTTCTTGTATACCACGGGTTCTCGGTGATGCGACGCAGAATTTTACTTTGAACATGAATTTTAATTCTGTTGGCTTTAGCAACTATCACCCGGATGGGCGATGAATAAGGAAAAATTAGCAAAGTACAGTAATACTTCAAACTTACTCAATAGGTGGGACAGAGCGATAACCATGTAAGTCGAGTTTGCGTAGGTCAGGGTATAATTTCGCTTATAAATACATGGGAATTATTTTTATTTGGGGTTGGAGATGAAAGTAAATAATAATTTAGAAAAATAAAATGTTTAATAAAGTCCTAGATAACACACATACAAAATCGCCAACTAAAGTTATTTTGATGTAGAAGGTTTCATAAACCTAACAAAATAGTCTATTGGCTCAAAGATTTTTTTTCTTCAGCAAAATTTTTCCTCTTTCTTCTAATATTTTTTTATTCCTTGTTTTGGGTTCAGTCCTAAGAGAGCCCACACCCTTGGCGCGAATTATTTTGGTTGGCTATAATTGCGCCAACCCTACTTTGATACACTAGGTCTAGTAAACCTAACTATTTCTGGAATTTTCATACCTTGTTGGCGGGCATTTTGAATTTTGCGATTTTGTTTTTGGGCATCGAGCTGCAAGTTTGGCTGCATGTGTGAGTGAATATACCTTAGAAATTTTTCCTTTGTTGAATACGAAAGGTAAGAAAGAATTTATTGAATGGTGTAGGACTGATTGCTTCGAGTTATGAATGTCCTAAATGTAATGAGTAAATGGGATTGTACAAACAAAGGAGTGTTGTTTTGGATTGATTTGAATAAAGATGTTGAAAAAAAGGTGCGAATGCGCATAATGTTTGCAGAAGTATAAGAAAGAATTCGTGGCTAATAGTAATTTAAGTATGTATGATGTTTTGCGTGCAACCAAAATATGGTTTGGAAGATGTATGAATGATTATGTTCGACCATTACCTTGCAGAATATATATGGTGGCACTCCCACGATCATTCGCTCAGCAGTGAGACCTTCAAGGCTTTTTTAAAATCTGCTGTCACACTGTACACTCCACTCAGAAAAGATCAGCAGTAAGAAAGTAAGTGCTGTTTTTATATTTTTATCTTAAATATATTTGATTAATCTCCGTATTGTTTACATATATTTTCACTACGCATTCACTGTGTATCCCGCTATATTCACTTGCAGTTATTGCCGGGTTCGCTTGGCGCCATCTCGTTCTGGCTTGGCGCTTTTTTTCGATTTGTCGCCAAGGGTGTGGGCTCTCCTAGGATTTTACCCTGAGGCCTTCTGTCAAATTCCCAACCATCATTCGACCTTCTCGATGAACTGGGTTTAAAGACTCAAGTTCTTCAATGTCTTGCTCCTCTTGCTTATGCATTTCTCTGAGCTCATCAATTGTCGGCTCCTGATTGTGGGTATATAACAGTTCTTGGACGGGGGGGGGGGGTCATCTTTATCCACTTCTAAATTTATTTACCTGGCAAGATCAATTTCTTCAAACATATTACCAATTTAATCAGGCTCTAGCACTGAGTGCACCTGAATGTCAGTGATGGGAAAGAAAAAAAAAGACGAATCGACGAGATTTGAAAATAGCGTAACTCCAGGTTCGCGTAAGTCGGGGTAGCGTAAGTCGAGGTGTTTCTATAATCCTTTTTTGGAGGGATAATGCAGACTTTTTTCCGATGAAAAGAATGCATAAATGAATATCGTTCCAGAATATTTTACCTGGAATTTAAGATTCTTTTACAGATTAACTATTGTTGAGAATAAACCTCAGGTATGCGACTTCACCACATCATTCGATTTCAGCTTTAAAAATTGAGATTGTCTGGTCTATTTGTTTTTTTCACGTGACAGTTTTAAGCTTTTTTACTTAATTTTCCTTATAAACTTTAAAGTTGAAATTTCTAAATGAGTTATGTATTTTTTCAATATACAGGCACCATATTTCATACTGGTTTCCTGAGAAATGGTTGTAGTGTCATCAATTTTAAGCAATTCAAATTCAAATTAATAAGCAATATCTTTTTAATTTTCTATCAGTATTGTTTCTATTTAAGAAGAAGTCTTAGATATAAGGAATATTAGTGCTAGATATTAAATATGCTTTTATAAAATTGAGTAGACACTAAAAAAACTTTCAATTAATAATGGATTTTAGACTGATGCCGTTTTGTTTGCGCAACTTCACGATCTAAAAGAAAAAAGTAATCGAAAAAGCAAATATAAATAAAAATAATCATACTCACAAAAAAGATTATATGATTTGGCTTAAATTCATCTGATTTATATGCTAATGTAACGGGGGTAGAAATTGATAATAGAAAGAGAGAGAGAAGAAAGATAGCTAATGCTTGAAGTTAAAGTGAATTTAAATATTTGATCTTTTTTTCTCGTGATTTATGTATTCTTTAGATAGTTTTCAAAACTGCATCTAAAATGCGGGAAAAATTCGTAATTAGATTATAGATAAGAATATTGATTGCATGGGGAAGTGTGTTCTGACTGAAATAATTTATGCTAGCCGCAAAATCTCAGAGTATTAAATATAATCAATTAAGTTTCTGATAAGGAGTGTATTATATTGTCTCGAGGAGAAAGAGCGATGCAAATCATATTAAAACTTAAATTAGCCAAGTTTTTTTTAAGATTTTTATTTCTTACTTTTGACAAAAAAAATAAGTGGTTAATTTGATTGAGTCTTCTGTAGGTTATGTAAAAAGATAGAGGGAGAAAAAACTTTGATGCAAACTTTGAATTCAACAGCAGAGAGACTGGATTGTTTTAATGTAAATTTAAAAAAAATATGAGCATATTTTTACGAGTAAAATTTTAAGCGTTTTTACAACATATGTTTAAGATCTTTCAAAATTTTTATTTACTTTTATTTTTACATACTATTTTAGAGTTATTTGAATATTTCTTATTTTTAGAAATATTCATTTGTGTTAATGTAAAAACCAATATAAACCAACAACAATTTGATATAAACCAATTCTGAAAATCTTTAAGTTTAATTTTTATGCATTTCATAAATTCTTGTAAGCGGATAAATATCGATGTTAAAATAGAGAAAGTAAGCATATATTGTATCATTATTTATGTACTTATTAAAAATTTTGGCATCCTTGATTTTTAAGTTTTTGTTACGTTAAACTTAATTTTATGGAATACATGGTTCTTAATGAAATTATTCTTTCACAGAATTGGCTATTACTCAGTAGTGTTAGTAATGCCACATTTAATAAACTTTCTTTTTTTTTCTAATGGTGTACAGTAAAATATTTCTCAACACTTTATCACCTATACTCCTAATATTTAATATTTAAAAATAATATATTTAAAAATATTGTCGCTTTTTCCAATCTCATCAATCTCTCTTATTGCTACTAAGCCTATTTCCAAAATTTTATCTTTATATAATACTTTGTAATACAAATTCTCACAATAAACATTTTAGAAGCAAAGTTCGAAATCTTATATCAGATAAAATAAAGACCATTGAATCGTAGTCAAATGATTTTATTTACTGTTAATTTCAGTAGATTATCTTAAATCATTTGGAAAAGATAAAAGAGCGACAATTAAAAAGCAATTGAGCTCACGTTGAGATTTAAATTCTTATTGTTGTTTAATTTTGCTGAGAGAAATGTATTTCTCTTTATAATTGTATCAATTAGGCTACTATTTTTACTGCACCATGGAACAATAACCGAATATATAAGCGAATAATTTTATTCTTCTTTTTCGCTTCAGTTTGAATATTGACATACAGTAAACGCGTTTAACGCGAAAACGCATAAGACGAGATATTGGTTAACACGAAACAATACAACGATCCCGACGAACTACTACGTACTTTCGTGTATTTTTCCTCTCAACACGGAAGGAAAATCGCTTAACATGAAAAGATTTTCCATCTGCGAATGAACAAAATACGGAAAACACCAGTCGGATTGGACTGTTCAATTGTATTATCGGAAGAATTCCTTGCAGAAGATGATGATAATGTGTGCACAGTCCAATTATATGGCAGAAAAAGACATTTTGTAATTTGTTCGAAGCTCAAAAAATATTGATGCAGATTCCGACGACGAAAATGAATTGAATAATGCAGCTCCTGTTCCCACATCACCCGAAATGAGGAACGTCCTTAAAAGTAAGTGCAATTATTTAAACGCACATTCCAATGGTGAAATGAATAACAAAGCAATTTGTAAACAATTTGATGCTAAAAAACAATGCAAAGAAAAATATCAGATTATTTTCCAAAAAAATAATAAATGTTGTTATTCAAAAAAAATTTTGAAGGAAATCTCTTTAAGTCCTTTTGAATGTTTTTGTTTCATTGATTTTTATTAAATATATGCATATATGTTTTCTATATATAGATAGATAGACATAGATTTATATATAGATTGTATATAGATATAGATATAGATATACATGCAAATAATATAAACTCTAATAAATTTAATTTTGTTAATATATGATTTTTTTATAAGTTCTATTTTTTTGCCGGCTGGGTGGCGTGGTTGGTTTGTCGCTAGCCTTCTGCACCTAAAATTGCGGGATCGATCCTGGTCCAAGTCGGTGGGTTTTCATGATGCAGAAAACCAACAGGGGCCATGTCATATGATTATACGGCATGTAAAACATCCCTAGAGTGTCTGTTTGGCTTGGGTACTCTCGGAAAATTTAAATCCTAGTACAGGTTTGCATCGTCAGAGCTCAAGTGCCTCCCTCTAGGGGGAAATTGGGCGTCAAAATTACCTGCAGCGATTGTTATCCGCCAGTATAGTTCCGCACTAAAAAGAGATACCAGCTTCCGGGAATGTACTAGGTGTGCAGTGGTAAAACACCAATTGGCAACCCATTAGAAATATAAAGAAAATTATTTATTTATTTATTTTGCAATATCCTTTAACAAGAATAAATATTTCAGACCCTTCAGTTTTGTTATTCGATTTTCCCTGTATGCATATTTTTTTGCAATAATCTCCGCATCAGCGATCAGACTATAAATTGGATGAACTATTTTTCGTAAGTAAAAGTGCTAAAAATGCTGCACTGCATAATGAAAGTCATTTACTCGGGCAACATGGATTGAACAAGTTCAAAAGGTGTTTAGAACATTAAGCCACCACTTTCCTGCTGTGATGCAAATGATCTGGCTGACTTCCTGCTGAAGAGCGCCACGTTCCGCTGAGCGCATTTGAACAACATAAAGCTTATTTGGCGATTAGAAGTATTTTTAGGATAGGTAGACGCCTCATAGTTGGTTGCATTCACCTTGGACATCATTATTTAGTGTGAGTAAGAAAGGGAATCGTGATATTTTCCCCACCTTTCGTATTATTATTTTAAGGAAACTAAGTTAACGAAATTGTAATTGTAAATGTTTCTAAAACATTCCTTTTATTCGGTTTTCTGTTTCGTGTTTGTTGTCGAATGGTTACAATTGTTCCTAAACATTTCGTTGAATATTTTTGGTGTTAATTGTATTTTATTTAATGACTACACGTCGAAATGTAGCGAAGAAAAATTAAGATACTTAGTAGAAACTATTTTAAATAAGTAAAAATAGTTTAAAAAACGAATCTGGTATATGCATCATTGTTAGCTTTTCCTTATTTTTTCATACAAAGAATGTCTAAATTGAATAAATTTGTCTCAATTATCCGGGAATAAAGAAGTAAAGGTATTGTTTTCTACAAAATAATAGGTTTTTTTTAAAGAGAGAGAGAAAGAAAGAGAAGAATTTCTAAAGTTTTGGGAGTATTTTAAATTTTGTCCCGTTTCCTGACTCTACAATAGAGAATGAACCATTTAACTTTAAAATTGCTTCAACAATTCATCCTTTTATCATTTCATTTCGTTTCGTTTCCAAAATTATTTATTAAGAGAATATTTCAGGGAGGTTTAAACAATTATAAAGACTGATTTCTTTTTAAGCCTATTCTTCAACATCGATAAATTCTATAATGCATGATATTATTACACTTCGAATCCCACTTTCTACTCGTGTATGTATATATATATATATATATATATATATATATATATATATATTATATATATATATATATATATATATATATATATATATAAATTGCATACAAATCTGTCAGCCAATGTAACATGAATTATTAAATTCTGAATAACTATTAAGTTACAAAAATAATTAAAATATACAATGAATTTCATACATGTGAAC
The DNA here is from genome assembly GCA_019973975.1 of Trichonephila clavata. NCBI lineage: Eukaryota > Metazoa > Arthropoda > Arachnida > Araneae > Nephilidae > Trichonephila > Trichonephila clavata. The sequence continues at coordinate 67,972 of BMAO01015566.1, forward strand.
GTAATTTTTAAAACTTCATTAAGACAAATAATAAAAATACTGTTTTTAAATAATGATTTTGTAATAATAATTTAATTTTAAAAATACAAATATTCTTTCTTTTTTCAGATTTAATTTACGTTGAAGAATGATTTTTGTGGGAAAACCGAATGGATTCAAGCTCCGAGTCATATTATTACTAGATAGTGATTAGCAAATTATGTGAAACAGATATTAAACTAGATCAGATTAGACCACCAGATTGGAATGTATGCCCAGGGTACTATTAACTTAATACCAATTTTTTTAACATCACTAAATGATTCAAAAATAAAATAAATTAGCCCTGAGTTATTTTTGTGAAGAGAACAGATATTTTTTTTCATAAATTCCCTATATAATGAAATTTGTTGTTGTTGCTGCTAATGCCACCGGTCTGACTTAGTCAGATCGAGGCCCACGAAATTCATCATGGCATCGGGCTAGATTGTACGCTTGTCGTTAGCCGTAGCTTTGAGCACCATGCAGGTGACAGTACGATTTGGCTCGGTTCCACCCCAATTTAAGGGGAAACATTCTGGGAGTGATCATGGGCCTCCCACCTCATTTCCCCTTCCATAAACCTCACGAGAGGACTTACGGATCGACGGCTATTTAGAGTACCCCCATGCCGTGAAGGCACTATACATTTAAAAACACCCATGTCTTCTCCGGGATTCGAACCCAGGCCCTACGAAACAGCAGTCAGCGTCGCTAACAACTATACCGGATGGGCGATACAACGAAATTTACTGGATATTAATAATTTCAGTTCAAGAATTATACCAGCTGGGTGGCGTGGTTGATTTGTCGCTGGCCTTCTGCACCCAAGGTTGCGGGTTCGACCCCGGCCCAAGTCGGTGGATTTCCGTGATGTAGAAAATCGTCAGCGGCCATGTCATATGATTGTACGGTATGTAAAAGATCCCTAGAGTGTCTGTTTCGCTTGGGCGCTCTCGGCAAAATTAAAAACCTGGTACAAGTTCGCATCGTCAGAGTTCAGGAAACTGGGCGTCAAAATTACCTGCGGCGATTGGTATCCGCCTATACGGTGCCGCACTAAAGAGTGATAGGATGCACTGGGTCTGCAATGGTAAAAATACCAATCCGCAGCCCATAGGATAAAAAAAAAAGTTCAAGAATTATGTCACTCTTATAGACTTGTAAATTTATTACTTTTTTAATCGATTAAAAAGCAACAGTAAACTCGTAATACTATATTATATTTTTTTTTCATGCATTACCAAATTTAGAAAATATTTTTTAAATCTTAATTTGCTTTTTTTAAGGCACAGTGGATATCGTTATTCTTTTCCAATCCCAAACAATAATTTAGAGTTATTTCAAAACGTACGGAAATTACATATAAAAAAAAGACCGTTGCCATTTCATCACTTATCTAAAAAAAAAAGAACAAGATAGTTATTTTAGTTTCAAATTATTTAGATTACTCATTAAAATTATGACACTTCATTTATAAAATTGTTTTATTTTAAACAGAAGCAAAAGATTGTGACTGTGATTTAATACTTTAAAAAACATTTTTTTTTCTATTATTTCTCTTTTATTGTTTTTTCTCTCATTTTGAACAATTTCAAAATACAGCAAAATACGTTTAACGCGAAAACGTTTAAGACAAAATATTGGTTAACACGAAATAATTCAACTGTCCCGACGAACTACTATGTATTTTCATTTATTAACCCCCCCCCCCTTTTAACAAGGAAACGAAATTCACTTGACACGAAAAAATATCCCTTGTGAATTGAAAGAGAGGTAGTTTCACAGGCTAATTTGGCTTTGAAATACCCTCAGAATAACCAGTGACAAGCCAATTTTTTTATCTGAGCTACTTACACGCTCCACCCCTACAAACGTCACACAAAACATCTCATCTCTCATCACTTGGCTTTGGAATTCGGTAACAAGTACATCACAGTATGAGAAAAAATCAATGATTTTGGGGTTTGCGTCTTTTTTTCTATTTTAGAGTGAGTGAATATTAACGTCGCACTGTCTAAGCAACACGAGGGCTTTTGGTGATGGTCCACGTAATTTTGAACCATGGTCAAGTGACGCGGACGACACTCCCCCCTCTCCTAACTACCACACCACACCAACGGGAGGACGTTTGAGCTCTCGACAGATTTAACGGGCATCGCTCCCCTTCACGGCGGGACTTTAGTGGTACTGGGATCGAACTCATTACACGCTAGCCATGATCTTCGATACCTAGACCACTCGGCTACCGCGGCCACTTTCTATTTTAAAGAATTTTGCCTACGAACACAATGCAAAGAGCTCAGGAGGGAAGCAAACTGCTATTTCACTTAAAAGGAAGAAGGGGTTGCTTAAGGCTGTTGTTCAAACACAGAAGATGAAAACGGAAACCTGTAAAGCTTTTAGCATTGATGAATTTTGTAAAATTCATTAAGTTCTTTTGAATGTTTTTGTTTCATTGATTTTTTTCATCCATGGAAATATACATATCTATATAAATAAAATTTGTTCTAATAAACTTAATTTTGTTAAAATAATGTTTCTTTTTTCTTTGCAACATCCTTTAACACGAAAAATATTTCAGTCTCCTCAGTTTCGTGTTAAATGATTTTCACGTATTATCGCTTAAAATTGCTTGTAGTTTCGAAATTAAAATAAATAGCCAAATTTGATATTTTATATTATCCCATGTATATTTATGTATGAATTATTTCCAATATTTTTTATCCTAGTTTTCATTTATTAAAACAAAAATATTTAAGGAAGTATGCTTTGAATTAATTCAATTGTCCTTTTAACAGTCTGTAATTCGAAATGTTTAATTTATTGTTATTTCTGTTGCTTGTAAGCCATAATATAAAAAAATGATAAAAAGAAACAATATAAAAATTATGAATGGCTAATTCTATGTTTAAAAAGTCAGAAAAGATAACAATCTTAGAATCCAAATGCTTTATCCTTTGAAAAAAAAAAAGATAGAAATAGTTATTTTGCATCTTTGTCAAATTTATTTCCTCTGAATACAATCTTATATGGATTTATTTAGTATATTCACGTGAATTCACATCATCTGTAAAATAAAAGGAAATTATCGCTTCGAACCATAAAATTCAACTACAGACATTACAAACTCTATATATTTATAAGAAAACAAAAATATTCTCTTCTCGTATTCACTCGCAGCAATATCAAAAAGGCAGTGAACTTCTTAATATAACGAGACAGAGAATTCTCACAAGATTCATTCTTTATTCTCAAAATAATCACCTACTTCTAAAGTAAATTCGCTTAGAACGGATTTGTATTCTAGAAGTGTTGATGACAATATTAAGGCATCGGATTACAATCTACCATAAAATAAAGCATCTCACTTCAGTAATTAAATCCTGCCTCGAATGTAATGTTTTACAGTATGCCACATATTCAGAGAAGTAAAATAAAATTTATCCAGTAAAGAATACTTTTCAGTGAATGTGAATGAAGGTCAACATTCTTTTAACGACTTTTAAGCGCCAAAAGAAATGGGAAATGTCTTCCATAAAAAGAAGAATGCTTTCACACTATAACTTTTGATCTTTACACGCCATTCCATGCAGTAATTTCAGTTTGTCTGTTCTTTAAATGGCTACCGTAAAAAACATGTTAAGATTTACAATTTACACGCTTCCCTAATTTTAAAATAAACTTTCTTCCTTTATAACTTTCCTTTCTAAGCAATTTAGACCAAATTATCGAATACATAAGTTAATAAATGGGGTGAAACCATTACATTAACAGCTGCTTGACTTTGACCTAGAAAGGTAACCTTACAAGGTCATTGGTGGTATACCTGAGATTTATTTGTTTGTTTAATGTTATACACACAAGAATGTTTGCCTCCAGTCAAGTTCCAGCATTGTCATTTTTCGTTATTTTTTGCGTTTACTTTAAAAAGTGTATGACTATTCCAATCAAAACTACTTTTACAGCAAGCAGTAATTAATTAGATTAGGCATATCAAATATGCTTTCATTAACAGTATGCGCATGATCGTTTGAAGTGACTCCGATCAAAAAGGGATCAATTTAATATGTAAATATATTTAAATCTCAAATACCCTTCATAATTATTATGATCAACAAAAACAGAATATTGGGGGGGGGGATATCATTAATAATAATAAAAAAATTTAAGTATTTTGAAAAACAAAAATATTTATATATATAGTGAGTGTTTTTTAAAAATAAAATTTTAAAAAAATTAGCCGCTTGTATTATGGAGGTTTGGTCACAATCTAGGAATTTGGAGCCTGTGTGTGTAATAACTTTAAAAAAGCAATTGCTTTCATCTTTATTAATAATCCTATAAATCAGTCTGTGGCATTTGTGTTGTTATAACTAGGGCTGAAATTTAAAATATATTGAATTAAAAAAGAATGTGTGTGTTTACGCACACATAATTATAATTTCTTTCGCGAGCATTGATATCTTTGTTTCGAGGAATTAACTTATAAATGAAGAGGAAAAGAAGAAAACATTTTAGCAAGAATAATTTGTATGATTGAATATTAAATTACATTAAAAATTCAATATTGTGTAATAAAAACAGAATTCGAACTTTTGTTGTATTATCGATTTCTTTAGAACAGTGGATCTTAAAGTGTGGTCCGTGGACCCTCGGAAGTCCTCAGCGATTTTCTAGGGGTCCGCGAAGTTTATCGTTTAATGCTCAGATTTCCCTCTTTTACTGACTTTTCCCTTCGGAATTTTTGGGATCACTTAGAGGAAATTTTTTAGAGCAATCCACACGAAAATTTCCCGAGTTCCCTAAAAGTTCTTATGCTTTTTCAAGCTACTTATTTATGCGAAAGAAAATTTTCAGTTCTTTTTAATCTTAAAAATAAGTACAGAAAGCGTAGAAACGGAATTGTGTCTACAGATTTCAAATATTACATCTAATACAACAAACACCTGTAAAAGAAATGCAACACCATCCTTCTCATTAAAAATTCTAATTAGTTCATTATTTATTTATTTGAAATTAGTATTTTGTGATATTTTTAATTAGATGTTTACTGTGTTTTTTTTAAGAAAAAAGAAGTGTTAAAAAAGTCTGTATAAGTCTCAAAAGCAGTCTTAGGATTACTGATGAATATTTAAAACACTCAGTCATGTATTGGGAGTCAGGGAAAAGTGTTCGAATCTCTGTTCAAATCGAGGTCCGCAATGTCAAGTTGACACATAAAGGGTGACTTCGACTATCAAAAGTATAAGAACCACTGTTTTAGAGTATGGGGGGGAGAGTATATTTGAAGAAAGGGGGAAATTATTTTACCTTAAAGAGAGGTTTTACAAATTATTGAAAGTTTATATGTAGTTGCTATTTTTTTCGCATATTTAAACATTTTGTTATTTTTATATTGTGATGGTTGGTTTGTGTCAACCTTCAATGTACGAGAGTTAGAAAGAAGATTATCATACTCAAACAAACACAATTTATTTATAAGTCTCAACAACCTAACAAACTTGAACAACCCAAGATTAGGAAATGCACCACTTAATCAAAAGATGAGCAAGAGCGATATAAGTAAATTTAAATATAAATTTAATAACTTATTTTAGGAATGTCTTAGCCATACACATTGCAATAATCTAAGATAAGTCTAAGTTGATCTACTTCAAGCCACGCTGATCCGATTTAATTATTTAATTGACAAATCGCCAATCTTAAATATTAAACAGACAATCTACTGAACACTTTCGTCTAGCTTTCTATAACGTTAATCCTTACTGCTATCCTTTAGCTTCTAACCTCTCTCTCTCAACCCGAAAGTTAATGCTTAAATATACGACATAATTTACATAGACCGCGTTTTCTTCTTCGGGAGAAAGTTTTCAATTGAATAATATTTAAAGAAAGATTTTCCCCGAGAGGAGTATTAGGAGGTACGCAGATAGACAGTTACAATATTATTAATAAAAAATAGATAGATAGGTAAGCATTTATAAATGCAATTGTTCCGTTAAACAGTTTGATGTAAGCGCTAAAGGTGAGTGAAACATTTTCTGCTGAACAATATGATGTATTTTTATTAAATGGTTTAATATCATGAATTGGTATTTCTTATGTAGTATTTAAGTGATATAAAGCTCAATTCCTTCATGTTTGTTTCTTAAAAAACTAATTGTGTTATTGAACAAAATGTTAATTTTCCCAAACCCCTTTTTTAGAAAGTTTAACTTAAAAATAAAATAAAAATTCTAGTTATTCTTTAAAATACTTTTTATACGTTAAAACTATTCATTTCATCAAAAACTTATTCTTCCATTAATTTCTGAGCTTGGTTTGTCATTTGAATAATTTAACTATTTTAAGAAATTTATGATATTTTTCAATAATTTATAGTGTTATGAAATATTTATGTTTGAAAAAAAAATAACAAAGTCTTTCTCATTAAAGTTATAACATTTAATATCATTTATTAAAAATTATTTTAAGTGTTTCTACATAGTCTTATTAAAATGGAAAGCTCTTCTTCTTTTTTTTTTTTAGTCCAACAAACATTTGTCGCAAAACATTCTTTAAATTATGTTGCATTAATCTTAAAATTTTCCATATATGTAAAATTTTACGTCGAATATATCTTTGATCCCACTTTAAATGAGAGAGTTTATATATTATAGCTTGATAAAAAGAAACGTGGGAAAATATGAATAGTATTGATTAGTACACACTCGCATAGTATTTATTAAAAATTAATCCGACTCTGAAATCATTTATTACCACATTTTGGAAGACAATGCAACTGTTGAATAATACACGTTTGATGAAAAAATAAGTACTAAAATGTTAAAATTATGAAATTTTAATCACTGAATGATACGCAAAATACTATGTGAGTTATTTTTAAGTAATTAAAATATTAAAACATTCTTGTGTGAAGTGTACGCAAAAATCAACAAGATATGAATGCTATAAAATGCTAAGCAAATATGGAACTGTAGAGTGTTTGTTCCATTGTACTGGAAATGTATTGTTACGTTTCCTTTTCATTGGATTTATATATCAATAGCGATAGATCTACTGAACTTACACAAGTACTTTTCATTAATGTAAAAATGAAATCAATTGATCTTGCCATATACTTAAAATAACTAATCATTTTAAAATTCAATGGAAAGCGAAATAGAAAACAAAACATTCCAATATTCATTTAAGCCACTCCTACGCCAAGTAGTAGTTCTTGTTCAAACTTGACTGTAGAAGCATTGTCTTTTTTTTAAAAATTGTATATTGATCAAAACTAACTTCTCGTATCAAAACAACCTGCAACTTTTAAGAAAGTTAGTAAATCAAGATGTCTTCAGATATTAACACTAATAATTTTTTCATTGTTACGCATTATGCAATGTATTGTCATAAAACAATACATAAAATAACATTACCTACATTGTCACGAAGAAGGATAGTTCGTATTCTACGTAATATATATTTCTTTTATGTTTTGGCCCAACTTCATTTTATCATTCAAAGTTATCTTTAACGTAATACTGTGTGTTTCTCTTCTATTATATTATGAAAGAGATATCGAAGAGTTGCTGCATTACAAAATATATTTTCTTGATTTTTTTTAGTTTCCTCATCTGTCTGCTGAGGAATAGATTTCGTAATAAATCTGCTAACTACGTTAAAAAGAATATTGATACAATCACACTATCTCTCTCTCTCTCTCTCTTGTTACTTTTTACTAGAAGAAAAACAAATTTAAGTGTAACCTTAGAAATATTTTACACAAATTTAAGAATTTACGTTTTTATTCAAGCAAAAATTTAAAGCTTCATTGCTTTAGAAGTTGATTTGAAAGGAAAATGCCATTGATCATTCACACTTGTCAACCAGAAAACAAAACCAAACGATATGTTTAAAGAAAAGTTTCCCCTATTATATCATTTTCAGGGTTCACAATTGTAATTCACAATTTTTCTGATACTTCCTATAAAAAAAAAGCTAATTATGTAATTATTCTGTACCTACTTTTTCATCTCCTTTCTAAACAAAATGCTTGAATAGCATTCAATGTCTCTTTTTTTTTTTCTCATTGCAGTATCTCGAATGTTTTTTTTTTATTTTTTACTATCAATTTTTTCTAACTTTACGCGTGTCTATCAATGTTTAATAATTTATATTTTAACAGTATTTTTAAAATTTTGCTTATATGCACTCATACGAGCATATATATATGTGTGCGATAACAAAAATAAATTCTGATTTGAATTTTTACTACTAGGTTTTCTCATTTTCTGGAAAGAAAAATTACCTTATTAAAATTTTCAGCGTTCTATTTCTTCCTTTCGCGGCTGACCTTCATTCTACCGTGGTGAAACAAACAGAATACCACACTATGACACCTTCCCGTCGCAATCTCTCTTTATTAATAGTATCGCCACAAGTTCAAGACTCCGATACCGAATATAAGCTTTGAGGAGCCTAGTCACCTCAGACCTATCAGGTTGAGCTTAATGATCTGACAAGAGATCTGGGGCTTTCGAAAGAGGTAGTTGGAGAGAGAGAGAGAAATTCTCTCTCTCTCTAGATTTAAAAAAAAACTTATTGACGAAAGAAACCTCTTTTTATTGGTAGAGGAATAGAGGAAAAGAATTTGTTAAGCATACTTTGAGGAAGACGAAAACCTAGTCTAGGGTTCAGATGTTCCTGAATTGATGATCAAATTTAATATCACCTACGATAAAAATAAATGAAGGTAGTTTATAGATTCATCCAAAAGGAGTCTTAAGGCTATCTTTCTTCATCACTGAAGAAATCATCTGTACCACCTGGACATTCGGTGCATTTAAAAGAAAGCTATGAAAACTTGATTATCGCGTTCTCAACAAAATAAAATATGCCGACCACAACTGGACCATTTGCGGTTATTTGAAAATTAATGCCATGCTTCTTGGTCAACAAGGCAAACATTCAAAGCTCCCATGCTTCATTTGTCAGTGGGGCAGGCGTGATAATACTCAACACTGGGTCAAAACAGAGAGGCCGAAAAGAAAATATTAAACCAGGTACCAAGAAGGGAATTCTAAACAGCTTAGTAGAGCCGAAAAATGTATCGTTAACTCCTCTGCATATAACAGATAGACGTAATGAAGCAGTTTGCAAAGGCTATTCCAGAAGAGATGCTGATTGTTACAAATACCTTTGCAAAAAGTTTCCTGATTTATCCGAAGCCAAGCTGAGAAAGAGGGGATTTTTGTTGGTCCAGATATCCTCAAGCTTATGAATGATAAAGAATTTGAGACTTCCATTACAACAAAGGAGACAGAAGCTTGGGTGGTTGGATCATTTGGGTGGTCAAAATACATTTCGTTCACTTACCTGTGGAATCCCCCCCGAATTTAGGATAAGTCAGCGCAGAACAGGGTGAAAGATTCCACCAAGACATTAAAGATGTGGAGCGCAAATATCAAAGAAAATGGGGCGTAAACATCCCCATCGACTACTTTTGGATGTTAACACGAGATAGGCCTTAGATTGAATATAAAAGAAGAATGTCAAAAAGAAGTTTCAAAGGGGGGAAAAAAAGAGTGCGCATTTAAATAGAAACTTCGCTTTGTTTTGTTTTTTGAGGAATTTAAAATTTGTTTCAAACTTTCATGTACACAGCCATAATATTGGCTCCTATTGGTCAAACGCGTTTATTTTATATGAATTACCTTAATAAAAGCTAATTAAAAAAGTATGTTGGTAATTTTTTCCCTAGAAATTGTATCATAATTGGATATAAAAAGTTTAAACTTCAAGGAAACTTCTTGTTTTTCTCTCAACCAGAAGCAACTCGTAAGATCTGGTGACAGTAGTTTTCATCTATTTACTGAAAAATCAATTTGCCTCCTCAAGAAACGATATTTACATAGACTACTGTTGCTAAATGATATATTCTAAATTGATCGATAGATCTCTTTTCAAATAAGATTTAAGCAAAAATGTTGATATCGAATTTACAAAAAATTCTGACAGGATGGGGGGGAAATGGTGACCATTATCGAAATCAGCACATCAAAGTACATAAAAATCACCGAAACTTTCTTTTGGTATTTTTCAAAAACTTTAATTTAGCAGGCCTGTGTAATTAAGCTACTGTTACATAGACAGATAAAATGATAGACTTTAAAATCTATTTCGTGAATTTTTAATATCTTCGGGTGTAAAAGTTTTCATGATATATATTGGAAAATGTGTGTGCGTGCGTCTGTAAAATTCATTTGTTTCTTTAATATAAAAAGATTGTAATTTTAAATTTTAATTCATCACATGATGTTCTTTTCATTTATGTTTAAAATTTTCTTTCATACAAAGAAACATGAACAAGCATTTGTAAATAAATTTTTTGCTTTGTTGAAACGTTAACATGTCCTAAAGTAAACACAGGTTATTTTATTTCAATATTACTCGTTTTTATTTTTAAACTGTTCTATTATTTTACATAAAAAAATATTAAAATTTCTGGACTTACAATTCTTAAAACGTTATCCGTACTGATTATTCACTATAACATCTTCGAAATTCTTTAGAACTCATTCTACATCCTTTGGGATTCCGTAAATGTAATATTAATGCATGGAATTTCAAATTTTTTTTTTCAAATACGAAATTCAATGCATTACTTGGGTCTAATAAAATTCATAATAAAAAATAAGTAATGATTCTGCCTATTGCATTTTTTCGGATATTAGCAAAAACGAACAGATGAATCGCTAGAGCAAAAATAAAAAATACTTCCAAAAGTGAATTAAAAGAATAAGCAGGAGGACATATTTTTTCTGTCTTTCATTATTAAATACATTCTGATAAATGCAATGGTCATGGTAACCTAGTGGTAATGATTATGAAATCGTGGCTTTTGTTGTCGAGTCTCGAGTTCGAGTCCTGATGCCACTGAAGACCTGCCATGTAGAGGGTCTGATGCACATTAAATCCAGGGCTTTGAACCGAAAACCTGAAAAAACCGTTAGTTTGGTCGGGAACGAAAATCAAACTGAACCGAAAAAAATATCGGTTTATTTTGGTTCGTTATATCTTCAATTATTTTATTACCGTAACCAAATTTATCAATATTTTCTAATTAAACATCAACCATGTAATTATCATTATTACATGTACATTTTTTGTTCATGATAGAATTATATTTTTAGTACAAATAAGAATATTCATAAAATAAAATTATTTATTCGGAACTGAACCGAAAATCGTTATTTTTGGCAGAACGAAAACCGGAACAGAACCGATATATTTTTTTTTAGTAGAACCGAAACGAAACAAATTACGGTTCAAAGCTCTGTTTAAGTCTGGAGTAGCTCAAGAAATCTTCGCTGTGGTGTGGAAGCTAGGAGAGGGAAGTGCCTTCTCAGATGTCGCCCTCGTCACTTGACCGTGGTTCAAAATTATGAAGTCTGTCGCCAATAGTCCTCGTGTCACCTTAGAGTGTAAGTGCGAAGCTAATGACGACTCACTGATCAGTAAAGCATTAAAAATATGAAAATATAATTGTAAACGCCATAGGATTAAATTACTTAAGACATTAAAAATGCTAGCAAGTAGACTGTAAATAGAATACTTTTATTTCCTTAAGGAAGGAAGTAGAAACACACAAGTAGAACCTTTTTATTTTCTTAAAATTTCCCATGTTGCTATCCGGACAACAACACACTTTATAAGCTATATTTCTAATATTTTATGCATTGCAATATTTGAATCGGTGCAAAAATAATGAATGTCAATATTTCAGCAGTTAATGCAATTTTAATCGTTATCTATTATAAATGACTCAGTCTTTACCCTAAGCTATGACTTCCATGCATCATAAAACATTTCTGCATTTCACACGCTTTACACAAATCGGATTTACATTAAATTCCCAAAAACCATTCATCATTTTCAAAGTGTAACGAAATGATGACGAATACAATCAGCATATCCGACACATTTATGAATCTATTCATCATCAAAATTAAAATTTCGCTTCCCAGGAAACAGAACAAAGTCTGACTAATGTGAAAGTGAAGAACGAATTAAAACAAACACTGCACAAAATGAGTTTTGTCCTAAAGCTATGGGAGAGATTCTTTTCGTCTGCCGTAACAGGTGCCGGAAGACCTGTCTGAACTGGTGAGATTCTTTGTTTTATCTCTTTGAATTTAAGAAAAATGGAGCAATCGGCTATGAAATGAAAAGCTATTGGTTTGGGTAATTAGATTCTAAGAATAGATGTTGGGTTTTTTTTTACTAAGCCATGGACTGGATTTTTAAACATCGTCAAGGAAAGTTTTTGGTGATTTAGTAGTGTGTAATGAGTCTTACTTCCTTTATAAATCAATCAGATAAGCTTCGAGTTTCGAATTCTTGGAATGAAATTCACAGACTGTATTGGATTCTGATGGGTATATTTCATTTGTTGAAGTTGATTGTGTCTACAGTGTAACCAGTCTTTTTTTTTAAAAAAATTTCTTATTTGATGTTTATATAGACAATTACTTAAAACTCTTTAAGAACAACTCATGTTGTGTTTCTGACTAATATAAAACAGAATAATTATTTTGAAATTTTGTTATGTCTTTTTGATTGCTTATGATTTAAAACTTAATGTACCATATATAAAATAGTAAATGTAAGTTTTTAAAATTAGCAAATTTCTTTTATATAACTGGTATTAAAATAATTGAATTAGGTACTTTCGTATTATTGCAACCTATTGGCGACATTATATGAAACGAAGCACATGGTTGCTAATTTAGCGCGTACGACACATAGGAAATCGCTATTGCCAACTTGGCGAGTTATTAATAGAGTTGACGATTGTTGCGATAATACGTAAGTACCTTCAATTAACTGAAAATTATTTTGTACATTGATTATTTAAACCAATTTTAAGTAAATTATGTTCAACAAAATTTTTCCTTGTAGATTTTTTAAGCATAAAAATAAACTAGGACTGATAAAAATGTTTGTTTTAAAACATGGGGCACTACTCGATTCTCTCTCATAATTTGTTTCGAAAAATAAACAAAACAAAAAAATCTTTACATTAAATTTGATATAGTAATTAATTTTTGATTTAAGGAAAGAAGTTTGTATAGGAAAACTGAATTTTGTTAATTCTGTCTTATTTTCATAAACCGAATATTTTGATTTCCTTTAAGGCTTCTTTACTTAATGTTAAAGAATAGGGAACAGAATTTGTAGTATATTTTTCAGATATAAAGTACTCCAATGTGTTAATATATTTTGGCTTCGCTATCCTATAGAGAGTGGCATATTTTATTCCGAATTGAAGCATTTTTTTCTGGAATAAAATGTGTTTCGCATCTTTCTCCTACCTGAATGCAAAATAAACTATCCCTTTATATGTTAAAAGAAAAAATTATTTATTTATGGAACATTCTGAAATTTTAAAAACGATAGATTATAAGCAGATGTATGAATTTCAACGCTGCAAATTTTTATGAAAATTGAGACATTTTTCTATCTTAAAACGTGTTCCGTGTTTAGTTCAGATTCTCGTACATTTGGCGAAGACAGCCTTGAAGAATTATAATCTTCTTCAGATTTAAAAAATCAGATTAAAATATATGATTGCGAAGAAAGTTTTATTTCTTGTCTACTAAAAAATAAAAACGGAACATTTTCTTTTTTAAAATTATTTACTTTTAGCTACGATTTAATGAAAATGGAGATTCATCTATCCCTAAATAAACACGCTCATTCAATGGTTCAGAATGCCACTAGCATTGAAATAAGTGCATCATGAATACAGCTCTCTGCAAACCCCAAATTTTTGATAAGTGTGCTTTTTGTCCTTCTGCTCTTATGGATAATGTGGGGGAGAATAACGTCATTTATATCTCTAAAAATTGTAGAATCTCTATAAGATTGTACATCGGATTTCTCCTTCAGAAGGCGCATTTTAACGTTTCCTGTTAGCGTAAACTTCGCTTTGTGCCTTATGTACAGAAGGTGAGGGGGAGGGAGTCCTCAAGACGTGTCGGAATTTGATCGAAGTAAGAGATCGATTTCTAAGAGGGTATGGAGTGGGGCATCATGACGTTTGGACTAAAGGAGCTTAGGTATTGGAGATATTAAGTGAGTATGCTACTCGTAACGAACTCGTGTGCGTATTTTCATAGTTTTATGTAGTAAAAACGTGCCGTTTTCAACGAATAAACGCACCCAAAATATTACCATTTTCAGTTCTTCCCGTTACGGGAGTGTCTGGGGCATTGCGTATATGTCACTAACGTTCGCGCCAGAATCACTACGGATAGCGTCTTGTAAACAAACACAGTGGCTTCTGTGAGTGATGCATTAAGTTTATATTATTAATTTTTATTTCCATTGAATTAAAATTAATTCTGGTCAGAATGCCTAGAACAAATGCAAAAAGAGGATAAGAGTTTCGTGAAAGGAAAAAAAAGGAAAACTAGCAGCAAGTCCAGACGAAAGTCTATATATCACCAGGTAGTTCTGTCGCAGCTTTTATCATCTTTTTATCCATAAAATTTTAGTGCTGTACACATCAAAGACTGCTGCAATCATTGGATCCGATGATGATTAAAAGCCGATTATCTTAACTGGAGACTTAAATGTTAATTTTGCTTCAGAAGAAGCAAAGCCACTCATTGAATTCTTAAAACAGACATTGAATACTGATTCTAGAAAAAGAAAAATAGTAAACGGAACCACGATTGATGCAGTTTTCTCATATTTTCTTGATTGACTACAATCGAGGATTTTTATATCCTTCTTCAGTTACCACACACCTATTGTCTTTCTTAGAAAATAATGATGCAGAAAATTGAATAAAAATATTTTCATACAATAAATGAAGTTCGAATTTTATTTGATTAAAGTAAGTTCTCTCAGCAGCTTAATATAATTAGATCTGTTCCTGCATTTACAGCCAACATCGCCAAAGAAGTTTCACTTCTATCGCGTGGCTTTCCGCGTTCTTTTTTTTAAAAAAAATATTTTAACAAATGCTTGGCGCAGTTTAGCCAGATTTGGCTCTTGCACCATAAACACAAACACTCTCACTTATTCACTCACCCATGACTTTTATGCGAATAAGAAATTGATGGATTGGGGGAAGTCATACTGAACATCATTCATTTCCTCAGTAACTCCCGACTAGATACGCCCAAGATGACTGATATGTCTTCCGCGGAGCCTTACAGGAATCATACTGCTACGACACGCGTTCTAAGCTTAGGACAACACATGTCGTAAGAAAAAAAAAGAAATGCTGGTTGTGAAATGAATGAAATTACTAGCGCCCTTTTTATAACCAGTTTGAAAACTTGATAATAAATTACTTGTCATTTCTGATGAACGAACATTTTAAGTTCAACTGTAGTTTTCTACGAATGGAAACTGCTTAGTTGGATTTTTCCTAGATTCTCTTTGCATAAAAGTATTCTGATTCCAAATTCATTATATTTAATTTCATTTAAAAAAAATAAAAAAAACATTCCGTCTATTTAGTATATTTTGAAACCAATGTACGATTTTAAGAAATTTCTGTGAAAAAGTGCGTAATGTGAGTAAACAAAATTAGAATGAGGGAATGAAGTGATACATGAAAATAGCGAAAACTTTAAATTTATTTTCCGTAAATGAGAATGATTAGGCAAGAGTAAAAAAATATGAATTATTTTATAAGATTCTATGTTAGGGTGGCGTAGTTGGTTTGACGCTGGCCTTGTACTCCTAAGTTTGGGGGTTTGACCCCGGTCCAAGTCGGTGTATTTTCATGATGCAAAAAAATGGACAGTGGCCATTTCGTATGATTATGCGGCATGTAAAAGATCCCTTGAGTACCTGTTTGGCTTAGGTGCTCTGGCAAAATAAGTTCCCGGTACGGTTTGGTATACCACCTATATGATGCCGCACAAAAAATAGATACAAGATTCTGAAGAATGTACTGGGTTTGTAAAGGTAAAATACCATTTCGCAGCCCCATTAGAAAAAAATGTTCTTATTACACATATTAAAACTATTACATATTCCTAAATCACAGTAATATGATTTGCCGGAATTCCTGTATCAAAGCCTTTTTTCCAGAACTTCTTGATTCAGTCACGTAAACTATGTCAAATATCACTTCCAGCCTTTTATTTACGAATTTCGCCGTCAACAAACAGTCATCTAATAACATTTTACAATATTTACAGTCAGAGTCGGAAACAGCGTTTTTTCAAGACTCGAAGGTCCATTTCGAGAAAGATCTCCCGAGTGCAAAAGGCACGTATAAGGAAATTTTCAAGATGCATAATTAGTCATTTATGAGAAATGTAGGTTCATCCTTAAAAATAAAGCAACATTCTCAACGGAAATAAGTCGTATACAATAATAAAAAAATATTGATTGTAGTGTAGAGAATACGAAATATATATATATAAACATAAGAGGAAAAAATAATAAATGCAGTAAAAATGAAACACGCACATTAAAGTCGTTAAAGCCGTCCAATAAATGTTTATCAGAGTGTTTGATCAGATATGCCAGAATTTTCAATTATTTTTAGTTTTTCAAAGACTCGTTGTTGAGTAGAATCAATTACATTTTCTCTGGCATCATCAAACACCTCAATAGCTTTTTAATCTTTGGTTAAGGCAGCAGTTGAATTAGAATTGGTTCAGACAGCATTAAAAAAAATTATCCCAGAAAAATTTTCAAGATTTGTCTGAAATGAATTATGTATTTCGATACTTCAGTGTTTCAGATCCAGCAACATCCAGCAGTAATAATCAGCGATTCATTCATCAAAATTAGAAAAAAATGGAATTTCTAATTGAACGAATCTACAGATGGATCATTCATCCAGATTGTATTTTTAAAGATTTCAAATTAAATTCGGCCTTTTCGGTTTCAAAAACGGCTTTCTAAATTTAAAGTTATAACTATTTTGTCGAAACATAACTTTGTTCGATTAGTACTAAAGTAAGAGATTAAAATTAAAAAGGAAAATATTCCTTCAATATTTTATCTTTATCAATTACTTTTATGAATGAATTTGTATTCTGAGTTATCTGAAATAGAAATTCCAAGCACAAATGGATTCGTTGGATCTTATTTTAGCCCACACCTTTATTTGTCGGCAAACTGGCAAATTATTATTCACATATTCGATAGAAATCCTATACAGAAAAATGAGCTGCTTGAGTTGCACAAATGTTTTTCTTCTTTGCCAAAGGTATGAGCTAAAATAGGATTTCACCAATGGATTGTTACCTATATTTTCATTTTTCTAACACCATTACTGCAATTGTCATCTTGAACTGACCCTGATTTTTCAGTTAATACTCAATAACTCAGTAAATTAATTGATACTTCAGATTTTGAATTGTTTTCAATATATTAAAAAAACAATTAAGCATCCAAACTGATAATTTCAGCTATTCCCTGTCCAGAAAGCAGCATTCGTTCAGAAAACACAAGCAGTGCAAAAGTGTTAGACGAACTGTAAATTCCAATTATAAAATATTTCACAGATGCACACCAACCCAATGCAGTACAACAAAAGAAGCAGTTAAAGTTTCATCTAGCATTTTCGCTTTTTTGTAAGATAAAAGAAAAAGATTAGTTCAAGCTGTCAAATTTACAGCAAAAAAAATCACCTTCACAGTTAGTTCTCTAACCAACAAATGTGCAAATATTGTTACTATTTTTCATTGTTATATACTCATTAATCTTAATTCATCATTGTTATATTCTTCAAACAATGATTTTGCATATTTTTAGATCATTTCAAAATAAAAAGACAACAGATGAAAATATGTGTTATTGTTTATTTTTAAACATTTATACAAAACATGGTTAGTCAGAAATTTGGTTAATACGAGTAGTTTTTTAAACCATAAAGCACAGTTCAAGTATTTTTAGCGTTTTGTTATTCAAAATAAAATGTTTTGGGAAATTTATAAAAATCTCAAATGAACCCTTTCAACTTTATTATAAAACAGGGCGGAAACTAGGGGATTTTTTAAACAAGTATTATTTACTTTGTTTTTCCTTGTCCTACTTTCTACAAAAACATAAACACAAGATTCTTCCCTCTTGACGACAGTTACACTCAAAAGTATGTTATTGTGTTATACATTATTTGTTTGGTGATTACACAATTTAAAATTTGCAAATGATTTATTAATACAAATTAGATTTAAGTGTATACGAAACATTCATTTTAATTGAGTACTAATTATTTCTTCCATTTGTGTAGCATAACTTAAGTAAACGTAAAGTATGTATCAAAACATATTTAGAAATAATATTTAATTTAAGACTGATTCTTTAATACATGTATTGTATTCATAGAAGTTATTAAAACTAAGCAAAAATTATTTTATTAAGATATTTTCAAAAAAAAAAGCATAAACTAATAATCAACCAAGCACATGTCTGAAAATACGCTGCTGCTAATAAGGCTATGACGAAAAATGAAATAAATCTATTAAAAATCTAATTAAATTATTAATTATTTAATTCTGTTTGAAAATAAATCAAATTTAAACTATACTTTTTGATAAATACAAACAGATTTAGTAGTGATGTATCGCATTTTGTTTTTTTAAAACCTAACATTATGTAATGAATTTTTGAAATAACCTTTAGTTTCTTCCTTTAAAAAAAATTATTTTCTGTATGCATAAGTATTATGCTGATTTTATTAATGAGAAATAGATTGGAAAATTAAAACTTTTCTGATAAAGAAATCCCTCTTAAGAGCAAATGAAATTAGTTTCGATTTGAACTATGTGTTTGCACTAATTACGAAAACGTATTATGTGTAAAAGAATTCTGAAGCTTTTTCAGTTTCAATTTGAATACAATTAATATTTGCAGACGAGTAAATAACAGGAAAAACTTTTGCCGTTGTTAATTACGTTCCCTTTGTTTTTTATTAAATATAAAGAGCTCTTTTTTTGGATGCTGTATGTGCTTGAAAACACATACTCTGCATTTTCTTTAGAAATAAATTTTTATGCGTAAAAAACACGTGAAATGTCACTTATAAATGAAAAATAATTTTAGGAGAGCTTTAATATATTTTTAAGATAAGAATTATAAATACGACGCAGAAAACAACGGACTTCCATCATTCATATTTAAAATCTCATACGAGATTAATTTTTCCGATAACAGGTTTTTAATTTAAAACTGAAAAAAATTAAGAGCTATAAATATAAAGAAATTCCTGCAATTATCTGCCGCCGTATCTGACATAAATCTCTGCTATAGTAACGGAAAAAAATACAAATAGTTATAACTTTCAGGAAAAGAACTAATTAAACAAAAATATAATTTAGTAACTTGCAAAGAATATCCCTATTTTTCATTCTTGTATCTAACAATTAACTACAAGAAAATTAAAGTAGCTATATTTTGAATTTCCGTCATCCATAAATGTTTTTTACTATTAGTAGCATACGAGGTTGCAAACATAAGTTCGAAAGAGATAAATCAAAAAAAAAATTTTTTTTACTATAACATGATCAGCGTTTTAAACAGTGAAATAAATATGTAACTTAATCTACAGCTTTTTGCGACGGAGGAAAAAAAATCTAATGCCAAATCGCGTCACCAGTTCGTTTTACTCCTTTGAACTTTTATTCAATAAAATGACAATAATTCGCAAATTTTGCGATAAATAAATATATGCATATATAAGTATGCATTATATAAAACAATAACAAATCCTATTTATTGAAGTAGTATAGAAATGATGGCTGTCATATAAAAAGTATCTTTCGCGGAAACGAAAAGTATATGAGCACCTTCTCTAAGTAGTTACTCGCTGTAGACTAAATATCTGAGAACGAAGTTGTTTCCTCCACTTATCGCGCAGCCTTACAACTAATTTTAGCGGGTTTTTTTTAGCGCTTAGCGAAATTCGACGTCGACCTGCAAAAAGAAGAAAAAAACGTCTAATGTTCTCATTAGTATAATATATATCTGATGCTATAAGACTAAGATTAGCAAAACAAAAATTTATTGTACAAGCGAAAAAAAAAGAAAAACAGAGAATGTTTGTTGTTTTTTCTTTCTTTTCGCAGATCGACATCGAATTTCACTAAGCGCTAAATACCGCTAAAATCAGTTCCAAAGTAGTGTGGTAAAAAGTGGAGGGGAAACAACTTCGTTTTCGGATATCTATCGCATACTACGAGCATCTACAATTCAGGGAGAGTGCTCGTATGCTTTTCGTTTCCGCGAAAGATACTTTTTATATGACAGCCATCACTTCTATACTACTTACTGAACTTAAGAAGCAATTTTCTAATATTTGAAAATATTGTCTCATAAATGTTTCACGACCTTTTTAAATATTCTTGCGTTTTCACAATCACGAACATTTTTAATCATGATTCGAAGTTTTAAGAAAATTACATTAACTAAAAAAATTAATGCGAAATGACTTTAAAAAACAGATATCTTTAAAACTTGCAAGAATGTTTCACTTCCTAAGCCATTCAATCTATTATTCTTTCGATGCAGTACAAATTGAAAAGCATTTAACCTAAAAATACACTATGGGACTAAAGGCGATTTATAGAATTTGCTTAAGTTAATTTGTTTAATATCATGCATAGAAACTATGATAAACAAAGTCACTTTAGATTTGAAATAAAAGGACGAAATAAAAAAAATACTTCATTCTCTTACGAGAAAGCGTTCCAATTCAAATGTTCGTAACAGATCCTATATTTTGCAACGAGTTTTACCTTCCTCTAATTAATGTTAGTTATAATAATAAGTGGAGTGACGACCGTTGTGTGGATGTGGTTACAAAATAGGGATAATGATGATGGGGGAAAAGATTTGTTTCTCTACATTCCACAAAAGAAACGAATAAGGGAAAAATTTTAAGGTGTGTTGACTTAAAAATAGTATTTTTTGTTGGAAAAAAGTTTTCTTCACTAAGTTTCTGCGTTGAAGTGCTGATTGCATATGCAATTTGTTTGAAGTTTGATGATGACAATTATATTTAGTCTTTATTTCAATTTTAATTTATATTAAAAATAATTTTATCTTTTCAATTAAAAAAAATCACAAGTACTATTTTTCTCTCAAACATGTTAAAACGGAGTAGTTATAAGATGGTAATTAATTTTTGATAAGTAAATGGTTTAAATATTTGTACTGTTGTAAATTAAAAATGCGATACCATGAAGACAGCGTACAACTAATTTCATATTTGAAGGGTACATCATGCTCATCCTAGTAAGCCTCATGTTAGAAGGAGGAATTCCTACCACGGCGTATCAGAATTTGATCGCAGCTGGTTCGTGACCTACCTGAACTGTAGTTTTTCATTCCACGATATTGTTATACCCGTTGGTTATTATCTCATGACTGACATGAGAGTATGAAATCGACAGGTATCATTATTTTGAGCAATACAGAAGGAAAACATTTTTTCACGAATTCCTTTTTCATCGTCATACGGTGCCTAGAGTGATGATTTGGGATGCCCCCCAATCACGTCTTATACGGACAGCCGGTATTTCGGTTGGCCATTGTTAAGGTCTATGTCAGTGCCCTATAATGAGGTCTCCGTGATACTACACTGTTGGCCATTAAAATGACAATTTTATGAAGAAAAGAAAGCAAAAATACTTTATTTATTATAAATATACAGCCTAGTAGGAAGAAGATGTGATTAAATTTGTAGGCAATGTGAAGGTATTCGGAATCCCAAATTAGTAAACACAGCTACCGTCTCTTGTAGTTAACATGGCTTTCACCCATTTTGCATCGAGTTGAACAAGGCTCGGATAACAAATATGTAGAAGCCACTTCATGCTGCTTCAACTATCGTGCTCATTCAACAACTTCATCAGTCGAAGTAGCTGTAGAGCTGTGGCAACCTGTCTTTAAGCTGCACATGACCTGATATTTTCAATGCGATAGAAATCCAAAAAATGGGTTGGCCAGGGCAACAATCGAACACCCTTTGTGTCGAGGTACTTGACGGGCAACATGCATTTTTGCATTATCTTATTGAAAGATGATTTCTTCGAGACCTCAAAGATATGGCACAGTCACTGGCCTAAAGATTTGAAAAACGTAACGTTGGCTGCTCAGACTTCCGACGACGCGAACAAGAAGTGTTCATACCGTATACCCAAAGGTTGCTCATAGCATCACAGCAAGTTCAGGGCCCTTATAACGACATCGAATACAAACAGGCCACGCGTGTTCTCCTCAGAGCCTCTAGACACGGATACGCGTATCATGATGCTGCACGCAAAACCCGGGGCTAGTCTGAAAAGATGACACAATGCCACTCTTGTATCCAGTTTTGTCGTTGGGTGCACCACTGTTGCCACGCTTCTGTATGCTGCAGTGTCAAGGGAAGCGGTAATAATGGTCGTCAGTGTGGTTACATGTGTTGCAAACAAGGCCACCTTCCTGACTTAAAGTCTCTGATGGAGCTGTGTGCGAACCTGCAAGACCGACGTGACAACATGTCTGTCCACTAGGGCATTAGTGGCGAGAAGACGGTGAGATCCTGCATGGAGTTCAGTATGGCTCTCTATCGTATGGTAGTCGTTCTATTCAGATCAATACGCGCGAATAAGAATATCACCTTTGGTTGCGTTATATTTCAGATGATTCTCACACTTGCTCTTAATTATATGCTTCTTTTCTCTTATTGTCTGAGAAAACATACATCGATAATTTAAATTCCTTTTACGAGTTTATATAACAACATTAAATTTTCATTGTAATCAAATCAAAATGTAAAAAAAATCAATCCAAATCAAGGAAGTGAAAGATTTTATATTTCTTTTAGATCCCCATTAGAACTTTTTTTAAAAAAAAACTTTTTTTTTTGTACTTATACTTCTTTTTGTACTTTTAAATAATTTTCTTCTTAATATGTAACATTCAATAAATAATCAAAGCTAAGTACAAGTTATATTGAACTATTATTCTTGAACATAATAATATAAATTATTCTTTTATATGAAGTATCATATATTTTCGTGTATATAAGCCGAGAACGTTTGGAAACATTTTTACAGTGAAAGTACAGAAGTCGGCTTATATACAAATCCGTTGATCTTGGGGGAAAATGTAGTTTTAGAAGAATGGTTTCTTTTTAACATTTTCAATTAGTCACGCGAAAAGGGATATTAATCTTTTAACTTTATGAGTGTTTTAAATTGAACTTTTATTCTAAAAGAAGAACAAGTCTCAACCATTCTTCAAAATTATTGTCAGAATCCGATTTTTTGAATAATTCTTAATATTCACATTTATTCGCTGGGATGTCTCAAGGCATATGATCCTCAAGCAGCGAGTTTTTCCTCCAGGGCATGAAACATAGATCGACGACAACATGCCGTATACGAATTTCTCTTCTCGCTCCTTTTCCAAACAAAAAAAAAATGGTGCAGAAAGTATGATTAGCTCAGAAATTGTACAAGATAACAAATGAATGGAAAAAAATGTGTAAGCTTCAGATAGGGCTACCATGAATAAAACTATCACTTTTAGCATTTAACTTACCAGCAATTTGATCGGAAAATATTTTTTTCCCCATTTTGTCCCTTCATAGTATCATGTTTAAAAATATTACAAGATTTTTTAAAGAAAAAACACACTCTCGGCTTATACATGGATTGATTAACATCCGGAAATATATAGTAATCCAATTTTCTTCACTAACTTTTCACGGAATTTCATTTTCCGTATCGAACATCACATTGTTAAACGTAGCCTTTTCATTTTTATCTAAATAAGCGATTCAAAAGAATTACTTGATGTCACAGTTTTGTACCAAGAATAATACTGCACTTCCAGATGATAGCTCCATCATGTTGTTCTCTACAATTAATATTCTTTTGTTGGTTTTCTTTCGAAGCTAACGAGGCATTTCACTTTTAATCTACATCGTGTCTGACAAGACCTTATTGATAAAGTACTTTTTTGTCTCTGGTTGTTTTCTTTCTAACGACCATTTCCATTTATACTTCTATCAATAGGATTCATCTTTTATGTACAGTTACTTCATCCTGTTCTTGACACGGTTAACTTACAATTCCTCTATTCATTGTTTCAATCAATTTCGTGTATTTTTAACGAGGGTGGCCAAACTAAGTATCTTAGTTTGTGGTAAGTCCCTTTCTTTGGAACTGCTAACTAGCATAAGAACAGATAAGGGCGTTATTGGTATGGTGATAGGAATTCTTTCCATTTTCTATTTAAGAAACGACTTATATTTTTAGACACTGTATTGTACAATATTGAAGTAGGTTTTATATGGTAGTATTAATGTTTAGTTAAAATTAGTACTTATTCCAATCGGAGATTTAATTTATACTTACAGTATTAAAGAGGTATTAAAAGTAAAGGAAGTGAGAAAAAAGGTCAAATCTAAACAAAAGATTTAATTTTTTTATTTTACATATTTTATGAGATTAATGTCGGATTAAAGTTGCTATGTAAGCTACTGGATAACAATATAGAAACAAATCCATATAAAATATTTAGAAATTATTGAGGAGAGAAGATTGTATTTTGATTAATATAGGACAGTATTCTTCAAACTTTGTCGACTCACATGTAAGGTGTTACCGGGAAACTTCTTCCAAGAGCACGCCCCTTAGAAGAGTATATCCTAAAATAATATTTAAAGTAGATCAACATGTTACAGCTACTTTAAGTAATGACGATGAAAAAATATTGCGTTTTTTATTAAATATTTTAACACATATTAATGTACTTTGTTCATTAATTCGTGCTCCAGGTGTCATTTGCTATTATATATAATAACTAGGATGTATGTGTTCATATTTTTACACAAACTATTGGAGTCTAGCTCTATTAAAGCTATCTACAGTCATCGCATTTTATATTCTGCTTTAATTTGCTTCTATATTTTGTTTTTATTTCTATATACATTTAGAAACAGTTTTAAATTAAATGCATTGTTCAGAATGGCATTAAAATATTTGCGAAAAATTTCCACGTATTCTTCAAACTTGCAACCTAAAATTTAGGAGCTGTTCCTGCTTAAATTTAGACACTTTAACGTCTAATCTATTGATTATGTCGCTTAAATTGATGTAATATAAATTGTTTCTTTTCATTCACTGTCAGACCTTCTTATTCTTTGTATTTATTTTTGCAACCAAATTGCCTAAAATAATGCGATATTTTATAATAATAAAAATTTTACTAATATTTTGGTGCTTTGGTTAGCAAATAGTGGAACCCTGTCAAAGTTCCAGGGAACCTCTGGCTTAGGGTCTATTATTTACATACGGTACCTAGTTTCTTGATTCATATCAAACATTCAATAATCCTAACAATATTTAAATTGCTACAGATATATAAAATTAACGGTACAGTTATAGTATATTTATAAAAAGTGTGCCTTAGTAGCTAAATAGAAACTTAACTAATATGGCCATTGCAACTAAAATGTAAAGGGTACTGTAGTCGAGTGGGCATGGTGACAAGTTCGTGGCCAGTTCAAAATTTAGTGCCCCTGAAGACCACTACATTGAAAGGCTGATGCACGTTTAATTTGCCGTGGCTTAAAAATCCTCCCGTTGGCGTAATGTGAAAGTTAGGAGATGGGGTAATAGAGAGAGCTCAGGTATCGTCCTGGACACTTGACCATGGTTCAAAATTACGAGGTCCGTCGTTAACAGCCCTCGTGTTGCTTCGGAATGCGACTTAAATCAAATCAATCAAGCAACTAAAATATATTAAACAAAATCACGTAAGATTGTGAGTCATTTAAAATGTTCGTCAAAACGTATTTTTGGTAAGATTCATATCATATATATATATATATATATATTCTATTGCATTGTTTATAGGATATATATTATTCGAAAGAAACATACTAAGATAAATAAATGAAGTAAAACTGCATTTATGTGGGCCAGGTTTTTACTAGAAATAATTATATATTAATATGATACGCAAAAGAGACTAGTTTCACCAACCATAATTTTCAAAATCGAATATAGCTCCAAAAAATAAAAGAAAAAAAAGATTTTCAGTTTTAAAGGGGGAAAGTCGGACCTATATTTTGAAAATATTGTTCTAACATCATGCAATAATGGTGCTAAATAATAACTGTTATAATATTACTTTTTTTCTTAAAATGGAACAAAAAGTTCTTATGATATTTGATATGGAGCAAGACCTAAATTATATTTCCTGTAGCAAATTGTTTTAAAATGTACAGTTCATCTGGCCAGATATATAAACAGATATATAATTACGAGAAACATAAACGATTGTGTTGCAGTAATTGTGGAATATTCCGTAAAAAAAAATGCCTGAAGTATATTTCGAAAGAAGCAAAAAAGGGGCGACATGTTTAGTAAAACTCTTATAGTTGGTGCCCTTCAGCAAAGAGAAAGCTACAAAGAAAGAAAGAAGAAGGGGGGGAAAGGGGGGAGAAAAACTATAACACTAAAAGATTCTTATAGTGAAAAAGTTATTGAAATGAATACTATTTTTGTATAAAAAAATAGAATTAGTTTAAAAAATTTGTGAGAATTAAATAATAAAAATGTTTTTTCTTCTCGTCTTTTTCGACTTTAATTCCATTTTTTAAAAGTTCAGCATATACAGCGGACCTCAAAAGTGTTCGTACACTTGCAATTTCCTATAAAATTTAATGTTTTCGACTAATAAAAATTAATATATTGGAATTGTAATTTTTTTATGATATCTGTAACTTGTTCTTAATGGGATGACATAATTAATTTTTAAAAAATAGAATGACTATTATTTTTAAAATTTAATAATCAAATAGTTACTGAAAAAGTACACCACAAAAGTCTTCGTACACTTAACAAAAATCTCAACATAGTTTTTATTTTTAAAATTTAATAATCAAATAGTTACTGAAAAAGTACGCCACAAAAGTCTTCGTACACTTAACAAAAATCTCAACATAGTTTTAAATATTGTATTTCTTTCTTAATTTATACTCAGTAGGATAACTTTCAGTGTCCACAACAACTTTTAAATTTCCTGGTATAGATTTAATCAGTTTTTTGTAATTTCTGCATCGGTTTTTCTCCATGCTTCTGTGAGTATTGTTTTTACTTCACATTATGTGTATATATCATGTTTTCTTTTCTTTTTAAATAAAATTCTCACCAAATATCTTCTATTGGGCTAAATAAATTAATTGGGAGGTGTTTTCAGAATTTTGGGACAGTTATAGAGACACCAGCGGCGCACATTGAGAGCAGTGTGCTTGGCGTCATTATACTGTTAAAAAATGAAGTAGTCTCCAATATCCAAATTTTGGACGGATAATCTAAAATTTATCTTTCAAATATTTAAATAGAGCGCATGATTCTCAATACCCATAAAAAATATCAAATTACCTAATCCTGAAGCGGATTTACACCCCCACGCAAGAACGCCCCCTCCTCTGTGCTTCAGCATGTAGGGGGAGGCGTTCTTGTTTCACGTAAATTCATGGGATTAAGTATCTCATTTTTTTATTTACAAACTAATATATGCCCATCAGAACCGAAAATGCTGAAATTTCTGTAATTCCAATCAATTTCTTGTCAATTTTGAATTTTCTGAAACTTAATTCCAAAAAACTAGTTGGATTAATGAACTATGGAGGTGGAAGTGTTCTTGAATGGGGGTGTAAATCGGCCTCAAAATTAAGTAATTTGGTATTTTTTGATGCTATTGTGAATCATAAGCTCTATTTAAAAATTTTAAAGAGAAATTTTAGATTATCCGCCCAAAATTTGGATATTGGAGACGATTTCTTTTTCAACAGGATAATGACGCCAAGCGCACTGCTCTCAATGTACGCTGCTGGTGTCTCTATAACTGTCCCAAAATTCTGAAAATGCCTCTCAATTAATTTATTTAGCCCAATAGAAGATATTTGGAGAGAATTTTATTTAAAAAGAAAAGAAAACATGATACATACATTTAATGTTAAGTAAAAACAATATTCACAGCAGCATGGAGAAAAACCGTTGCAGAAATAACAAAAAACTGATTAAATATATACCAAGACATTTAAAAATTGTTGTGGACACACTGAAACATATCCTACTGAGTATAAATTAAGAAAGAAATACAATATTTAAAACTATGTTGGATTTTTGTTAAGTGTACGAAGACTTTTGTGGCGTATTTTTTCAGTAGCTTTTTGATTATTAATTTTTAAAAATAATAGTTATTCTATTTTTAAAAAAATAATTATGTCATTCCATTAAGAACAAGTTACAGATATCATAAAAAAAATTACAATTCCAATATATTAATTTTTATTAGTCGAAAACATTAAATTTTATAGGAAATTGCAAGTGTACGAACACTTTTGAGGTCCACTGTATATTAGATAAAAGCTTTATGCCCTTGTTGCAAATGCATTTTTTCGAAATAATTCTAGGTCTCTAAATTGGAATCCACTAAAAGTAATGTTTAGATTTCTAAAACAATTACTTCTACGATAAATACTTTATGAAATTTTTTATTCGAAATATAGCCTGAGGTTTGATTGATGGTTTATAAACGTCGCCCTTTGAAGCAAATAAAGGCCATTGAAGACGAATCTCATAATTCTTAACCACAGTCAAGTGATGAGTAATAACAACTAAACTGGCATTCCACTCTCCAAACTTCCGTAACACACCAATATGAAGTGACCGTGATAGCCTAGTGGTCCAAACTCGTGTCCAGCGAGTCATGAGCTCAAACTCTAATACCACTGAAGACTCGCCGTGTAGAAGGGATGATGCACGTTAAATCTGTGGAGATTCCAAGTACTCCAGTTGACGTGGGGGGGGGGGTAGTTTGGAGGGAAGGATTCCAGTTCAGGTGTCGTCCTCGTGACTTAACCGAGGTTCAAAATTACGTTATTCGTCGCCAATAGCGCTCATGTTGCTTCATAATGCGACATTAATAAAAGTTTTGACGGATCTATACGCGTCATTTTTCCATTAATCCTCTTGGGGAAACTTTGGGGCTAGCATTCACATTAATTCACAGCCTCTCAAGAAGAAACCATGATATTTAAGTTAGTTTGACTATATAAATTCTAGGTTTTGTAGATGTAATATAGATAAGAATAAGAAAATAAAGGAGCCGGGGAGCTGTTGCGGTGATACGTAAGTGCGGATATTAGAATATTTCATTCACTTTTGATTGATTGTGTTTGAAGAGAAATAAAATAATAGTTTTTAAGGAAGTTGCTGGTGAGTATTTGTTCCCCCCACACACCTTTAGGTAGGCAAGACGGAGAGAGAGGGGTGCCGAATAGGCCGACCCCCCTGCCCAAAGTTCAGTTATTCACACTAACGTGAGGACTTCGAGCCTCGAAATATTCAATGCGCATTGGCCCCTCTACACAGTGGGTCTTTCACCAGAACTCGAACTGACAGAAGTAACGCTAGCCACACAAGTGCGTGACCGTGACCACCTGGCTACTACGAGCCAAGAACAGAAGAAGAATTGCAAAGTGGGATATCAATTACTCTACTATGTTATTTAAATCATAAAACTCGTTCACATTATATTCTGAGAACAAAAGGAAAGTTCTGCAAGGAAATCTTTTTCTCTGACAGATTTTATAAAAATATCCTTTATTTTCACGTTTTTCATCGCTCATATTTGCTATCAAGCAAAAATGGGTGGACAATAATCTGATAAATACAATGGAAAATTACACCGTGCATTTATCTTGAATAGATTTAGTAAAGGATATTTTAAATTTATACCGTCACGATTATTTCATTCATTAGTCTGAATATACTCCGATATTAAATGCTAAATCTTACAATAGGAATTTTTTAGCTATTTTTCTCTCTTCCCTATATTTTGATCTTATTATGATTTCTATAGCGATAGATTCTAAGATCCTAACATAGACAAAGTAATTATCTTCAATAAAGTATGTTGTTATAACACTCAGTCAAAGTTATGCATGCCTTTCTCTGCTGTCTACCTTACAAAATGATAGGGCGTTGGTTCCAGAAGACATCTTATTTTTCGTCAGATTGAGAGATGAAAAACCAGTATTTTTAGGACAACATGCCATTCAAAGGAACATTTTACTATTTTTTTAAAGTACTTGCCATCATTTCATTGTCTCAATCAAAAGTCTGGTAAATATAGATTTCCGTGTTGTCAGAATAAGGCGAAAGTAAATGCCTTGGAGTTGTGGAAAGAACAGACTAATTAAAAGATTCGTAATGGGTTTTTGTTTTCTTAATGTCACAAATTAAACATTCTTTCAAAGGTAGGATTTCTTTAAATTTTTCATCTTAAAATTTATTTTAACCTCAATATGTTTCAGAGAAAACATGCAAAAGTGTATTTTGATTTAAATAATGTCTTCTAAAATAGGTTCTACAAAGGATTTGCACTACAACGATCGTTCACTTGTTATAGAAAGAAATGAGGTCATTACTTTAAATGCTCGCTCTGCTTAGGAATTTGGTATTTCTAAGACGTCTAAGCAAAATAATGAAATGGTACCCAAATCGCAATAAATAAATAAGCTACATATTTTAAGAAATGTTTACTGTATGCTTAATATTTTAACAATAAATATCATTAAAGTAAGATTTTGAGGATTAAATTTTAGTAACATATAAAGGTTTTTTTATAAATATAAAAAAAACGCTTCGAATATTTTTATCACATTTGCATATAATTTAACACTTTTATATAATCCCTAAATAAAAACGACCGAATATTCCATTTCGAGTAAATGTGAATCAAACAAAAACTTTTTATAAATAATCTTCGTGATTAATAGTAGCCATAGTTTATTATTCCACGGTCGCTTTTTATTCTCATAATTACTCAAATGATCAAAAAGATCTCCCGGTGTATGATAATATCCCAAAAATATACAAAAAATAATTACCTATTAAGTTCAACCAGTATCGCGATTATGCACTACAATTCTTTTCTCCAACTGAAAAAACATTTGTCGAATAATCACAAAAGATGCCAACTTAAGCAACATAACTTTAACAACAAACGGTAATGTATGAGCAAATAAATTAAGTAATCAGATGAATTAGAATTAGATGAATTATATTTTAAATTAAAGCAGACGCGATAATAATACATGGAAGATAATTATCAACAATAATAATACCTATAACCATTGCATAATTTAAATAGTCAATTAAAAACTAGTTTAAAATGAAAATAAATTTAAATAGAACTAAATATTTTACAATACGAAACAATTCTCACAAAAAATAATCGTCTACCTATATAAATTATCTTTATGAAAAAATAAGTTTCAATGTATAATACAACTGCATTAAATTCGTTTGTTTCTTAATTCGAGGGATTTGATCATTTGAAATATTTATAGTAAGCACAGTTTTTTTCAATAATTTAACATTAAAGTTGCTAAAGAATGACATAAAAAAAAGCTTTATTAAAAATTTTAATTAAAAGATTAATACAAACATTAAGAGCTTTAAATATAGTTTGTGAGAATGAAATACTCCTCAATTCATGTCATCCTCTCACCAACTTGAAAATGATTTTAAAGTTGTGAAGTCTTTTGGAACAGCCTATTCTGTTATTTTATTTTTTAAGAAAAAATTATGAAATCATTCTTATATGATTATCAAAAATATCTTTCTATTCATTTATTCGTAGTAAAATTGAATTGAATTAAATATTTTTTTATTAACAATTTAATTTATTTGCATGGGAATAAGAATTCACAAGGTGTGTGAAAAACACAGAATATAACGCAGCAGAAACAATTTCAATTATAATAATTAAATAACATACAGAAGGAGAACAATATAATGGCAAAAGACTTTAGTTGTGAGATATGTAAAGTTTACTTTTTTATAAGTACAAAATGGACGAAAACTAATTAATTCAAGCTAGATTAAATTTCTGAAATTTATTACAATAAAAAAGTTAAACAGAAACTTTCTTATAAAAAAATATATTATAATTTTTTTAATAATTTTTAATTTTTTAAAATCTTGCTTGATTACAAGGAAGATTTATAATACTGTATGCAACATTCTTAATTAACCTAAAAAAGGATTTTTAGTTGATTTGTTACATGTTTCAGTTCCTAAATTTAATAAATTATTCTCGCATAAAATTACGAAATTTAATTATCTTAAAGCCTTAATTAAACAGCAATATCTGAACAGCAATTATTTGGTTAATTTGTTCTTTTCCATTGTTATACCAAGTTCCTTTTTTTAAAAAGAATAATTTTAAAAACTCAAAATACACACATTTTTCTTGTCAATTAAATTTAATAAACTAAAACTAAGCTTTCCCATGTTTGAAATTTCTTTCTGAAAGCAAAACTAGTGACATAAAAATCATTTGTACAGCTAATTGGAAGTTGGGAAACCGGGTAAACCACAATTCTAATTATATAGTCTGGATTCTCTCTAAACTTAATATGTTCACTAGAAATGTGCACAGAGTTGAAAGAGCAGTGGTTACTTTTAGTCTTATTTGCTATTAGGAACGTACGATAACCCAATATGTCAACTTTTCTTTTTCGCATTGAGACAGTTGTTTGATGCCTTTGGGCCACCTGTTCTAAGGGCGGCCGACGAACCGACCTACGATGGTTTTGGAGGAAGCGTTACTTTAATAGCGAAACATCTCCTAGTGCTCCATTTACGAATCATAAGTTACCCAGAAAAGAATCAACAATTCGTATAAAGGTTTCATCTATTTCCCTTTGCTTTCGATTGTAGCTTTCGCAAAGACGCTTAATATTCTACATGTAACTGCTTTAAATTTAATCGTCTGTATTTTCTGTTCGTCTCTGTGGTCGAGATTATTTAATATTCCAAACGATTCTTGTTTTAAAAATAAAAAATTTCACCTGCTAACATTGAATTTTTATTTATTTGATATTACTTAATATTCTAAGTGTGATAATTTTTACGAGTAAAAGCGTATTTAAAGATACTTAAATCTGAAGATTAAAATGATTATTGTGTGTTACTGAAATTACGAAACCTAACAAAATATTATATTTAGAACTTATGTCATTTTGTTTCAGAGAGATTTTCTGACACGATAAACAGTGCATATATATACAAAATTATATTTAGAAGAAAATGTTGCAAAAACGATAAAGTTCTTTTTTCTTCTATTTTTCTTTTGAAAAATCATATTGTTGCAATATTGGTGTTATGATTTAAATTATGAGTATCTTTCCCTTATTTTCTAACTCCAAATAACTCCGTAGTGTTGCTTGTTTGTTTGTGTCGAAGAGTCATAAAAATTGTAATATATATGCATATTTTATTTTATTAAAACAAATTATACAAAGAAAATTCAGCCTTAATCAGCCTTAAGATGACATTAATCGGGGTTTGGAATATAAACCTTATTCGAAGCAGTTATAAAATCTTTAAATAGACTAAAAAATAATGTAATAAAATGGTGGGAAAATATACATAAAATAGTTAGTAAAAATAATGAAAATAGGAAGAAGTGGCAGCAATTATGATGTCCAGTTCTAGTTAGAATTCTTAATTCTTGGTAATTAAATATTTTTAAAAATTATTTTTATTTTATTATGTCAAACTCACTTTTATAAATCATCTCAACATTATTCAGGTATTTATGATCAATAAAACATCATTAGAATAGAAGTTTTAAATTTCATTGGTATGTTCAGCAAATTTTATGTTGTATATTTAAAGTTCTTTATCTGTAATTCTAACTAAATTTTTCAAGTGTCTTTTTTTAAAATAGGGAACTAAATGTCATACAAAAAAGTGTACATTTCACGAAAAGTAGTAAAATACGATAAATTTAAAATATTGGGGTGCGTGTGCTAACTTACAGATGTTTCGTCTGTCTTGCTTCCTATCCTGGATTAAATACTAGATGTATGTATTAAATCTAGCCTTAGATAGTATAAACGAGTAATAAAAGTCAGACTCCCGTTTAAAAGTCTTCAAAATAACCATTTCCTTCAGTATAAACTTTTTTGCACGTCTGTACAAGTTCTTGAAACATATGTTTTATTCCTGCATATATATGCACCGAAATTCAACCATTACTTTTTAAACATCTCCTATACATCATGAAATTGCGATTCTTTGATAGAAGACTTGAGTTTTGGGAAGACTAAAAATAAAAATGGGACAAATCAGGAGAGTATGGAGGATGACTCACCTTTACGATCACACATTTAATCAATAGCAACTTCCCATTAATAGAACAGTGTGTCTTCGAGTTGTCATACAGTAGAAAAATACAGAAGCACTTGATCTTTATCAACATTGCGTCAATTAATTCTATTCTGCATTCCCTTTGTTCAGCCGTCAACAAATATGGCACAAACCTTCAGCAAATCTTTCTTTACCCATGCTTGTGTCAAAGTTTTGCAAACTTAATCCTCGTCAGTTTTTAAATTGTTAGTAATCAATCAAAGAATCATTCGATGACCAAAGCGTAGAGATTTTTATTTACATTAGATGTTTCAATGGAGATTTATTCTCGAAGACGTTTGTCGTCTTCCTTGCCGTCGCGAAATTAAAAAGACCATTCGAAAATGCGGAACCAGATACAACAATATCGTCATATACTGTTTTCATCATCTGGTAAATTTCGGCCTCATCGTTTTTCTTAATTTGAAACAAAACTTTACTTTCAATCTTTATTCCATCGTTACATCCGTGATAACAACTTATACAGAACACCTACGGATCGCATATTAAAACCCGAACTACTTTTGCAGCAATCACTATAATTTTTTTCACCTACCACCAGAAGGGCTGAACTATAGCATCCTAGAACTGACGCGATTTTACATGATTATATTTGTTTGCTTCAGGTACAGGTTTTGAGAGACACACCTTATACATTTAAATCAATCTCTCTAGAACAAGGGTGTCAAATTCAAAGGCTAACTTAGCAAAACAATCAAGTTTTAACTTTAAGTGGGCCGCAAAAAATTCAATATTCATTGAACCGTAGGTTTATTTCGAATATATAATGCATTATAATAAACATATATAAAAGAACAAGATGAAATCAATGTTTACATCCTGATACTTGATATCTCTTCTGTGCTAATATCTTTCCTATTTCAGAAGAAATATTTTGTATTTTATTACATATTATTGTGTGTGGGCTGATATATTGGACGAGCCTCAAAAATGTTCGTTGTGGGCCGTGAGTTTGATACCCCTGCTCTAGAAGAAAATATAGGCTAAATTTTTTACTGCATTGTATAATTTTAACTTATTGGAGCATTGACTTAAGTTGCGATTTAAATAATTTAGAAATCTAAGTTACAACTTCTCTCAGCTTCAACAAAACAATATAAACCTGCTAATTGAAATGCCGTATTTATCATTTTTAAAACCGTCTATTTAGATAAAGAAACTAAAGTTAAAAATGTACAGCATTTTTTGCTAATTTTGTCAAAAAATAGTAATTATTCAATATAAAAAAAATTTTAAGTTTAGTTTCGTAATGTACAAATAAATATATTTATCGTTACCGGTTTCTTATCCAAAACATAACATACAACCACAAATCCTGTTCCTTGACTAACTATTAGAAGCTTTGTTTTTTCAATTGATGCTTGGTATCTTTGCGGTGTGATTCCTGAATGTCCAAAAGATTAAATTCTACTCATGTTATCTTACAGTTTTTATTTTTCGAATCATTTCTTTCGAATAAATCTCTCACGCAACATTATTTTTCTCTACATTTGATTCTAGTAAAACGGTTTTTTTCACATTATCGTTGCCAAGATAATCGATAATTATATCAATAGCTTTTGAATTAACAGAAATTACAAAGGATTATAATCATACTTGTAAGTAGAAAACTAAGAATCTGTTTGTGAAGTTTAGAATTAAAAACATTTAATTCACTCAAGTACTTCAAGATTCCAAAATGTGAAACTCGTAAAATACGTAAATTAAGAGCAAAACAGCTCATCTTACGTAAACAAATTATGTTATCGTGAAAAATATAACTAAAGTAGTCCCATACTTGAGATAAATGCTAATCAAGTTACTATTAAATTGATTTGCGAATGAATAATTGAATCTATAAATATCTGCCGGATTCCAAGTTAAGTTAACATTAACATATTTGCAGTGGCAATTTCAAAAAATAAAGAAGGGTTGACTGGAAAATGTAAAATTGATAGAACCGAATAAATTCATATAAAATTATACAAAAACAAGTTTTATAAAAAAAAAAGTTTTAAGTCAATTCCTACTTAGGTCAACAAAGAAAATTTTTATTTTAGTTAATTAAATTTAATTAAGGAATTAATATTTGAAAAACCTCTATCAACATCACGTATCATCCAAGTTTTAAAAAATATGTTTGAAGCCAAACACAAGAAAAAATTCGTTAGAAGAACTTACTGGCGCCATCTGTTGGTGCTTATTCTAACTTCATCAGAAATAACGCAGAATAAGTTTAAAATTAAGAAATAAAATTGTATTAATGAATTAATATTTGAAAAAACTATATTAACATCAAGTGCCATCCACTACAAGTTTAAAAAATGTATTTGAACTTCAGAGAATTAATAAGAAGTATTTTATTAACGAATGGAAATTTGAGCAATATATATATATAATAGGGAGAGAGAGTGAATTAATAGTAGGAAATGAAAAAAGAAAATGGAGTTCAATTTTAACTTTATTTTTACAGCGTTCTTATTCTTTTTCCAGACAGTACCTGAAGCCTTACATGCGAAAAAGTGTCTATATAAAACTGGAGGGGGAGGGACCCCCTGTCCGCCTAACGGTGAACCAACCCTCATTGTATAAATTGCACAATTGAGCTCATACTCATTGCTCAAATTTTAAAACTGTAATTTAATGTATTATGTAGTTCTATTTATTTGTTCTTTTCTCCGCAAAATTCATTCTTGGCGTTCCTCTTCACTTAAACTCATCATTGAAGTTGCATCATCCAACACTTCACAGATTAAGTCCTCAAATTTTGATAAACATGTAGCTTTTGAAGCTTCCTGAAAAGTTGAGTATTTAGTTCCGTTTATTGTTAATAAGTCCTCGTATGAGAAAACGCCTTTCTGCTCACACAACGATTCCAGTCCAGGCAATCACTGTGATGTTTTTCTGCGAGAGCTTGCAACAGTTTACTATCGCAACCGTATTGGTAACATTATACTAAACGAAGCACATAGTTGCCAATTTAGGGCGTACATTGCGTGCGAAATCGGAGTTGCCAACTTTGTGAGTTATCTTGAATGTTGGCATCCTTGCGATAGTACGTATTAAATTTATTACAGCATCACGAAAAACTATTTTTATATAGAGAAAAAGAAAATCATTATATGCAAAGCACAAAATATGTATTTCGCTTCAGTTCCTAACATATATACATAAACTTTGACAAATGAAGGAGGGTTCACTTGAAAGTGTAAAATTGATAGGACAAAATAAATTCAAGTGTAGAATGAGGCAATAAAACGAGAATGAATCTCATATTTCGATATGAGAAAACACGTTCTTAGTATTTCCCTTTTTTTTTTTTTTTTTAGTTTTCCCACATTTCAAAAAACAAGATTTAAATATCTAATTAATGCACTCAAAGATAGATTATGTTTTAAACAGCAATTTAAATTAAGTCAGAATTAAACATTATGAGAAGAATAAAACTCACAAATAAAACAAAAAATATAGAAAAATTTAAATTCTTCGTTAGGGTGAACATCATGTAATGCTTTTAAAATTGTGATAAAACGATAAACATTCAAATAATCCTCAGTATCGTTATGAAAACAATTTCCCCCTATCTTGTTAATCTTTCTAATTGAGAATTCTATTATTAAGATATTTTTGGTGTTTCAAAATAGATCTCCAGTTTTTAGACTGGTTTCAATCTCTGCAGGCACCGTTTTGTTTTCTATATCTACTTTTTATAGTGATAATTTATTTTAAGTTCTTACTTTTCCCCGTAGCATATTAGCATTCTTTTCGAATACTTGTTTCTTCAGAACAAGTTATGAATACATAATTACAAAATACGTGCTGTCAGATTACTCTTCAATTCAATTAAGTTCGAAAGTTTAAATATTATTCACTGTACGAAAAACTGACAGCAGACGATTTTTTTATTCTTAAATAATTTTATACTTCATCTATATGTTGAAATAGTATCAAAAATACGGGATTCATAAATGAAAATAAAAATTTAAAAACTAATTCGTATTTGTATAAATCCATTTCTTGTTTACATTACGCAAATCGAAGTTTACGTCCTGAATCTAATTCGTGATTTAAAATCGAAAATTCGTATTTAGTTTTGAATCGTGAATCAAGTATTTCAATTAATTATTCTGAAATGAATAAACCATTTATGTCTAGCTAATTAATATTTGTCAAAAATGTTCAAATAGTTAGAGTTCGTATTTTTTTATTATTTAAATTATAGAAAATTCAACATATAATAATTAGTAGAATTTTATCACAGGAACGAAACGAAAGAATATTGCTAAAATCAGTAGTTTTAAAATGAAATGCTCCGAACTAAGTTATTTTGCAAAATAATTCTTAATTCAAAGTATCCTAAGACATCTCAAATTAAAAATTGAATTTATAAAAAGATAAATATATTTTTTAAGCCTGATGGTTGGTTGTGCAATAAATTAAGCAGTTGTCTTTATAAATCTCTTGATTAATTTAGTAAAATTCCGCCAGAGAAAAGAATAAAAAGAATTCTAGATTTTATCAACAGATGGCAACTTATAACAGATATTTATATTTAAACATAATTTTAAGATGATCCTCTATGTTGTAAAATTAATGTTCTTTGAAAAAAAAAGCGATAAAGAAAAAATTTTCAAGTAACATTTTTCACTCATACTCTTTTTATTTTTCAAAAAATAATAATTTTGGTACAACAATTTTTTTCTCGGAAAAAAATTTAATAATTACATTTAACATTACTGAACAAATTTTTCATGCTTTAAGAAGCAATTTACGATTCAGTGTTGTTAAATTTACCTTTACTTAAATAGTTCATAATATGTAAAATCATAACATTTTAAACGAAACTGTGGACACTACTAAATTGTCTAAGCTAATCATTTAAGATACATTTATGAAGAAAGTAAATCAAAACATTTTCAATTTTGTACATAAATTAGAAGGAAAATCATACAGATAGAGAACACTTTAAATTATTAACAGATATTTTAAAATAAATGTCCTTAAATACACACAGACGACATACTGTCGCGTCTTGCACTGAGGATATTGTAGCGTTAACAGAGAGTATTTAGGTTACAGATAGTATTTAGAGAGTTAATAAATAAAAAAATTTCCCAAATAGCATTCAACAATTGCATGATACATAGGTAGGTTCTTGTTACAAAAGACACTGAGGAAGAAATTCACAAGATATTGTTATTATTTACAATAATAACAGCATAAACAGTCGTCTCTTGTTTAATATTTTGTAGTGAAAGATGTGTTTTGTGTATGAAACATTATTAAAACATAATTGAATGAGAGTTTGGATTTTCAGTGGCACTAGGACTCGAACCCGCGGCTCACTGGGCCCGAGTTCGAGACTATAATCGCTAGGCTACCGTAGCCGTTATTACGAGTCAAAGTCAAATGGCTCCTAAGCATCAAAATACTACAACGTCTTTTTGATTTCAAAAACAAAATTTACATTTTTTTTTCATTGGTGGAACAGAAAAATATGTAAGCAAGTTCATCCAATAAAGAAGAATGTCTTTTCGTTCCACGGTTAACCTTTTTAAAAAACTTAAATGATTTGAATTTTAGTGGACAAAGAATTCAAAAAGAGAGAATGTGATACAGAGAGATCAAAAATATTTTTTAATATTATGCACTAAAGCAGAAACTTTTAAGAAAAAGTTAATTCTTTGACAAGGAGACTTGAACAAAAGAAACATAGACATACAACCATGCTTTTCAAAATTTACCGAAGAAAATAACATAGATTTCTTTTTATTTAAGAACACCATTTCCTTCGTATGATAAAATAGAGAAAAAAAATTTCGGAAAAGTTAGAATTTCCAAACCATTAATTATTTTGGATCTGTGATCCAGTTTCTTTAGATATTTTTAATTCCAATGTTCCTTTTTAACTGAAAAAGAATAGTTAAATATATGTTTCAAAGGACGTGAAACACTGTCCATTCAATCTATGTCTTTGACTTGCCAAAATAATTGTTTATCGATGAGAAACAAATAGGCACCTACGAAGAAAACGACAATTAAAATTTTGATTCAATTTGTGGCGGCCTATTTATGTGAAACCAGTTTTTCAATATTAATTTCCATGAAAGCAAAATATCGATCTCGACTGAATCCAAAGGGTTACTTGCGATTTCAAATAGAGATTTGAACGTAGAAGCTAACACGGGTTCTTTATTA
This sequence comes from Trichonephila clavata, assembly GCA_019973975.1. Lineage (NCBI taxonomy): Eukaryota > Metazoa > Arthropoda > Arachnida > Araneae > Nephilidae > Trichonephila > Trichonephila clavata. The sequence continues at coordinate 108,426 of BMAO01015566.1, forward strand.
GCATATACCTCACAATGAACATTTATGATGTAAAGCAGAGGTTCCCAAACTTTTTAGTCTCGTAGATCGCTTGCCATGTTTTTCGGTTTTGGGTAGACCCCTACTTACCTAATAAATGAATTTTTGCAAATTTATCAACTTAAATTTCTTTTTGACAGCTGGAATAGAGCTATACTTACTTTAAAAGATTTAATTTTTTTAACTGTAGTGAAGTATAGTGTTTAAAACCTAAGTCATACTTGTTAATTAATTAAATTAAAATTTAATTAGTGCATAAAATAACTGTTACATAAAGTAACTGGGCAATAAACAAATGCTTTTAATGGGAGGGATAAATCTGGGGCTTCATCCATTCTGGTGCTTCCAAAATTGCTTAGATTCGTTTCTAAATTTTTCTTTAAGATTTTCTTAGTGCCTATTCCGATCAGTTCCTATTGTAATTAGATATATTTGTTTTTCTTTCAATGTGGCAATATTAATTCATTGAATCTATGGTATTACCATATCGTCAAAGCATTATCAACCCTAGTTTCAAAATCTGAATAAATGGCATTTAAATGTTGAACGTAGGTTAAAACGTCCTTTTATTGGCAGATTGTATGTGACAAATTGAGAAACTTGGGAAATTCAGGACGTCCAATATTATACTCCTTAGCTTCATTCTGGCATGAAGCAGCAGAAATGATGGTCCTTGTAACTGCAAATTAACTTCATTAAATTTAGTAAATAAATATGGTTTCAACTTGATTAAATTTTCTTTCAAAACTTAAGTCATGTTCTGATTTAATGAGAGTCACTATCGTAGACCCTCATTTACACCTCATGGACCCCCAAATTATTTTTTCGCTGACGTGGACCCCTTTCAGGTTGTCATAGGCCCCTGGGGGTCTATATAGACCACTTTTGGAAACACTGATGTAAAGCTTTAAGAAGTATTTTTAATTAAAAAAAATATTTATACTCACATACATAAATAAAACCTTTGCTTAAAAAAATTATGAGCTGTTATCCACCATCTTCTCTGGGTATTTCATGATGTTCTGTGACTATACACAGTGAAATACGTTTAATGCGAAAACGCTTAAGACGAAATATCGGTTAACACGAAATAATACAACGGTCCCTACAAACTACTATGTATTTTCATGCATTTTTTTTTCTCTTTTCACGAAACGAAAATAGCTTAACACGAAAAGATCTCCCTCCTGAGAAAGAACAAAATACGGGAAAATACTAGACGCGTGGGCGAGATTTAAAATGGGTGTAAAATGAAAGAGAGGTGGTTTCACATGTTTCGTGGAAGGGAGGCTAACTTGGCTTTGAAATAGCCACGGAATACCCTGCGACCAAAGCCAATTCTTTTTATCTAAGCTACTTTCAGCCTCCACCCCTACAAACGCTCTATAAAAATTTCTCATCACTCTTCAGTTGAATTTGGAATTCGGTAACGAATTCATCGCAGTGTAAGTAAAAATCAGTGAGTTTGGTTCGCGTTTTTACCCCTCCCAATTTTAGAAGAGAGCGCAATGGCAAAGAGCTAAGGGGAAAGCACACTGCTGTTTCGCTCAAAATAAAGATGTGACCTCTTAAGGCTGTTAATCAAAAACAAAAGACGAAAACGAAAATCTGTAAGCTAACTCCACATCGCTACTGCTAACTCTACATTATTTAGACGCACATTCCAATAGTGAAATGAATTTTAAAAAAGGAAGACATCGATATTTCAGATTATCAGATTATTTTTCAGAAACTAAAAAAAATCTTTTTGTCAGTTCACGGCATACGAAGCGCTATCTGTGTAATTAAAAGAGTAGAGTGTGTTGTTGTGTCTGGTAGTAATGTATGTATAAACTGTGTTTGCGCAATCCCAATTGCACTGCCTGAACTGCGCATGCCCTGCAACTCCAATGTAAATGTACAGAAGTTATGAGTAATTAATAAACGCTAGTCCACAAGAAAACTGTGTCGTGAACAATATGTGTTAGAGACTCTTGAGTCCACTTACGTGTTAGAGCTATCGAATTAAACATTGGTCCTTACGAGGCCAGAGTAGAGCTAATGGATTAACCTATGGATTAAAAAAAAAGACTAAGTGAAAAGCCAAGTGCGGCAAACAGTGATTTGTGTAAACAGCCAAGTTCGGCAGCCAGTGATGTGAGGTGAGAGCAATGTTCTTTGAATTTTTGTGAGAATTTTAATTATGTCTTTAATTGCTAAGTTGAAGAAAGACGAGTTAAAACTTGTCGCGGAGGAATTAAAACTAACTGTGCCAGATAATGCAAAAGTTCTTGATTTGAAAATTTTAATTGAAAGTAGTGAAGTGTATAATACAGACACAGAATTAGTTAAAACTGTTATTGACTATGCCGTTGAAGAAACGAGAATTAAAAAATCTGCGAGTGAATTAAATTTAGAGTTAGAGAAAATTAAGTTAGCACAGTTAGAGAAGCAATTAGAGCTTGCTAATATTCGGAAAGATTTAACACATGATTCTTCACTTTCAACAGTGAGCGCCACCGAAACATGTAACAATATTAGTATCGAAACGTTAATAAAAAGTGTAAAAACATTAACTATCTCTGTACCCTTGCGTGTTGAGTCATATAATTTATTTTTTCAGTCATTAGAGAAAGCATTCAAAACGAAAGAGGTTCCCGAAGAATGGAAATCGGAAATTCTTTTAAATATCTTAGGAGAGACAGCGAATAACTTAATGATTTATGTGTCAGAGGAAGAATTGCGCAGTTATGAAAAACTAAAAAATTTATTTTTGAAAGAATTTCAGCCTACACCGCAAGAATGCTATAATAATTTTCGTAAAACTCAAAAATTAAATTCAGAGAGTTATGTTCAATTTGCCTCTAGGTTAAGTGCAACATTTGAGTATTACTGTCAGTTACGAAATGTTAATGAATTTAAGTCAGTATGTGAATTAATTGTTGCGGATAAAATGATGAGCACTCTTGACAGAGAATTATTGACTCACATATTAATGTAAAACAAGGAGAAACATTTTTTAAACCCCACGAGTTAGGGCGAGAATGTGATATTTATTTATCTTCTAAAGGTAAATTTAAAAGCGAGTCTAATACATTTTCCAGGTCCTTCACTGGAAATGAAAATAAACGATTTGAGTTCAATAAACATCAGAGATATAACAGCTCGCGAAGTCAGAGAGGAGTTTCGAGCGTATTTTTTTCTGAAATAAAGAGTGAAAAATGTGTGTTGTGTAAAAATGTAGCACATGCTTTGCAATTTTGCCCTCAATTTAAAGGTTTTTCGATAAATGAAAGATTAGATTTTGTTAAAAACAATAAAATGTGCTTTAAATGTCTATCCCCAGAATGTTGTGTAAAACAGTGTCGCTCTAGAAATTGCATAATTTGTAAGAAGCCGCAAAAAAATTGCTTCATTTTCAAAGAGAAATAAAAAATATCCCAACTTCGGTCCTTGAAGAGAGATCGCAAACGATATATTTTAATTCTTCTGCCCCTCCGTTCGTTCCTAATTCAAATATAAACAAGCAAGAAATCGTGGCGACTACATTTAGTCATAACAAAATTAAAAGATGCTTACTGAGCACAGCTCGCGTATTAATTAAGGATAAATATTCGAATTGGCATGAATGTAGGTGTTTGTTAGATGGAGGTAGTATGGTTTGTCTTATAACTAAGGAGTGCGCCAATAAATTACAACTGAAAAGTGAAAAGATTAATACTTTGATCTCATGTTTAAATGATGCATCTATGATTGTTAACTGTTGCGTTAAAACGACAATTTCAAATAAAAATAATACATTCGTGAAGGATTTAAATATGTTAGTAGTTAAGAAAATTCCAGATTTTATTCCAAGTAATACGTTTAATACTAGTGTTAATTTTTCAGATATAGTGGAGTTGGCTGATGAACGTTTTAATATTCAAGATAAAATAGACATGTTGTTAGGTGCAGAAATATTTTTTGAACTATTGAGACCGGAAAAATTTAAGATAAACAATTCAGATCTAATTTTACAAAACACGGTTTTTGGTTACGTTGTAAGTGGTAATGTAGATTCATTTAATGAAACTAAAGTTCATTGCGGTTTAGTTAGGGACGAGGATTTAAATAAAACGCTGCAAAAATTTTGGGAAGTAGAAAATGTGGAGATAGTGCAAACAAAAAATAATGAGGCTAGTTTATGTGAGGAACACTTTCTGAAAACACATTCTAGAGACGAGGAGGGACGGGTACATAGTTAAAATGCCCCTTAAGGGTGATCCAAATTTTTTAGGGAATTCCATGGGCATTGCTCTCAAACGATTAAATGCATTGTGGCTTAGATTGGAAAGGGATCCACAATATCTAAAATTGTATAGAGAATTCATGCAAGAATATGAACAATTGGGACATATGAAAGAAGTGAAGGTAGAAGAAAATAATTCGAAGATGAACTATTTCTTACCTCATCATGGCGTCTATAGACCCGAAAAAAGTACTACTAAGGTGAGAGTACTACAAAGTACTACAATGCGTCTAGTCCTACAGATAATGGATTATCACTAAATGATATTCAGTACAATGGAGGAGTCATCCAAGATGACTTATATGCCCAGATGATTAGATTCCGTACTTACAGATATGCACTGACTGCGGACATTAAAAAAATGTATCGAATGATCCTAATTGATTCGAACAACGCTGTCTGCAACAAATATTGTGGAAGCACAATAAACACGACCGAGTAAAAACATATGAGCTTCAAACAGTCACGTACGGGACGACCAGTGCCCCATACTTAGCGCAACGAACATTGAAACAATTGTCCTATGATGAAGAAAATAAATTCCCGATAGCAGCACCAGTCCTTCGAAGCAATTTCCTAGACGGACGATGCGTTATGCGGGGCGGACACCTTAGAAGAGGCTAAGGAGCTACGATAATCAGTTAATTGAAATTTTGAAAAGTGCAGGCATGAAATTGCATAAAATCCGGGGAAATCATCCTGAACTTTCGCAGAGTATAAATAATCTACGATTTTTCTAGAACCAAATGAGACCAAAACTTAGTGTGTCCTGGGACCCAGGAAGAGACACTTTTTCGTTTAAAGTTGACGTGATACTTAGTGATTGTTATACAAAGAGAAGCGTTTTTGTCAACTATTGCGAGACTGTTTGATCCTTTGGGTCTTGTGGGACCCGTGGTGTCCAACGCCAAAATGTTTATGCAGAGGCTTTGGAGACTTAGTATTGACTGGAAAGATCCACTCCCAAAGAAAGTGTATGATGAATGGCACAGTTGTTAATTGGGCTAGAGAGCCTAAATAACATCAATATCCAAAGACGTGTAGTGATTGAGAATCCTTCATCTATAGAGATTCATGGGTTTTCTGATGCGTCAGAGCGTTGCTATGGAGCTGCAGTGTATTGCAAATCAAAAAATAATTCGGGAGTGACTTTAGTGAGATTAATTACTAGCAAATCGAGAGTTTCACCAATTAAGAGTCTAACTATTCCAAGATTGGAACTGTGCGCCGCTGTCCTTTTGTCCAAACTTGTGAAAAGAGTGATTGATGCCTTGAAGCTGGAATCAGTTAAAGTTTATCTGTGGACTGATTCAATGATAGTGTTGTCTTGGCTACAAAAAGAACCGATGGACCTTAAACATTTGTGCAGAATAGAATTGCTAAGCTTCAAGATTTGTTCCCTGTACGGCAATGGAAACATGTGCCATCCAACCAGAATCCTGCAGATTTGATTTCTCGTGGAGTAGATCCTGACAAACTTTGAACCAAGAAATGTGG
>BMAO01015567.1:0-55762 GCA_019973975.1 Trichonephila clavata
AAAGTAAGTTTATTGAATCTTAGCAATTATTAAATATATCTTCTAACTTACTTTTGTTCCTAAACTTAATTAAAGGTGCATTTCTTATCCTAGGTTCAGTGGTGTAACGTACACCCCCACACTGCGGGGGGGGGCAGGGTTCTAGGGGACCCAAAGCCTGCCTTTCGCTAAGTACCAAGCTTTTGTAAAATCCAACTTGGGGGCCCAAAACCTGACTTTACAGGGGGGCCCAAATGTTCTCCGTTATGCCACTGCCTGGGATGTAGATATTTAGTAAGGAATAAAAAATTGGAATTGTTCTAACTCCCAAACACTAATGAACGGGATAGCCCGTTCATTACACAGTTGTTTATAATCTGATATAGAATCCATCTGCCAATGACATCCCGAAGCTGTAGTTCGCCGCTCCAACAATAAATAAAGTATATAAGTCTTCTACACATAGAATCCCGGGAGTCAACTTATCACACGAAGATCAAGATTACGCCGCGATAACTAACGACGTTATATCTCCAGTGGTATGTCTTGCTTGCTTTAATCCGTATGGCTTAACCATTTTTGGTCAAAATGGCTGCCGGGTAAATTTTCCTTCTGTTAAACAAAAAACTTATTGCGTCTCTGTACATCGGCGGCCCCAATTTTTCATCATTGTAGCAAACTGGCGGGAAAAAAATCTAGCTAACAATACAACAGAAAAGAAATGGTAGTAAAATGTCATATTTGAAAATAGCGTTCTCTATTTTATAGCAGCAGTAAAATCTGTAAATCCACAATAATTAAATACAGAGCAGCCACCTATTTAAAATATCAACAACTGATAGAAACCAAAATTTGGCATGTTTTGTTTGGCTTCACGGTCCCTAAAACCAATGAATACATCGTTAAATGTATCTGTGGTGTACAGAGTAGAACAACCCCAAATTTCCGAATTTACTCAAGATGAGTACACAACTGGTTTTAACAAAATCAGTTAAATTCTTTCCCGTTTCCTCCAAGTATTCTTGCTTTCGTAACGAGATAAATTCAGATTTTAGATGCCTCCAAAGTTTTTGATGCTTCCATAGCCTTTATAAAACCTGGATGCAAATAATCATTAATGTATACGAAACGGCAATGAATTTCGATTTAAAAACATGATTAGTTTATCTTGTGTTAGAATAAATGCTTCTACATCAGGGGCTTAACTTGAACATAAACGGCGGCAATTTTAACAAAATATATACATCAAGACGAACGATTTTTAAAATCAAAAGAAAAACTGAGCTATTATCTGTTTCACTTAAGATTGAAAACTTCACTGAAAATAAACTTAAACATACTTTGACTTGAAGCTATCATAGTTGCACAAATAAAAACCATTGTTGGCTTGTTATAGTTTTCTCTTCATTTTTAATATTTACTTTCATCTGCATCCACATTTGAGATTATACAACACTTAAAAGATTCATCAAATTGCGAAGTGTTGATTCATTTTAACAGCTAAACGAAAAATCATTTTTGAAGTCAGTTTAAGTACGTTAAAATTTTTGGTTTTGATCGTTTTCATTGCGTACTTTGATGAGCGTCAGTATCATTGGCTGTAAATTTTTATGTAAACTATATAATTCTAAAACATTACTCATTAGAAATAGATATATCATTAAAAAAGATGATGAGAGATAGTGAATCACGTAAACTTATTTGAAACATACAATAGGGTCGATCGTGGTTATATGGAGGGAAAAAAATTATTATAATCGGATCTACTTGTCAGGAAAGATGTTTTATACAAGAGTGTCAAACTCAAAGTCTAACTTGGGCCAAACAAACAAGATTAACTTTAGGTGGGACACAAAAAAAAATCAATATTCATAGAAACTTAAATTTGTTTCAAATAATACATAATAATAAACATAAATAAAAGAACAAGAAAAATTTTTTGCTTACATCTTAACACTTGATATTCTTTCTCTGCTACAATCTCTCCTATTTCGGGAGAAATTTTGATATTTTATTATAAATTATTGTGTGCCGATATACTGACAGAGCCCCGAGTTTGACACCCCTGTTCTATTGTATACAGATTAGGAAAAAATAATAAAAAATAAAATTTCAAAATTTAATATTGGCATAAATTTTCGAAAAAATTAAAAATGTCTCAATTTTTGATTAGATGATTTTAGACTCATAATATTTTTCTGCAATATAAATAAAAAGAAAAGCGATGGTTTTTGATAAGTGAATACAAAATAGCGAATAAATACAATGTACATTACAAAATTTCGTAACATCAACTTTCATTCCTAGCACCGGCGAATCAATCCAATCCAGGTTTTTTTCCTTCTTCTGCTTTAGTACACGTAATTTCGACAGCAAATTTTATTTTCAAATTTAAAATTAAAGGAACTGTTAATTATATTTGAGGTGTGCATATTTTTTTCCTTATAACTATTTAGTACATTTTCTCATCATCATAAATGTTAAAAAGCACTAAAATACCACAATTTTTCTTTAATAAAAGTTGCTTTGAACAAAGAAAAATAGTTTTAAAGCTTATATAACTGTGAAAAATAAATATTATATGCTACAGTTAATCGAAAATGCCATTTCAAAGCATTCGCTAGGTTTTTCTTTGAAAGAAAATGCATTTACATATTATCTGTATATTTTCAATAATTAATCACTTTTTTCATAGTACTTAATTATACTTGCATCAACAAAAAATTAATAAATAAACAAGATATCAATAATTGGCATGGCCAAGTAATTTTAGCGCGTTTTTCACATGTTGTATTTTACAATACTGTAAATAATGAACTTTTACTAACAGAAAGTAGTACTATACTTAAAAAAAAAAAAATTTAAAAAAAAAAATTTAAAAATTTTTTATTAATTATTAAATTTAAATATTATTCGGCTCATCTAGGGCACAAATGCGACCCAATGCCGAAAAACCTGAGGTCAATCGGTTAATTATTGGCTGAGAAAAAGGTACGACAAAATATGGCGAAGACGAACGAAGACGAAGACGAAATTTGCGTCCTAATAGCGCTTTTTTTTACACTACGTGAAAAACGCGCTAAAAACAATAAAAAATAAAACTGTTTTTAAGTTTTTACTTTAAATAACAAGATATTATATACTAGTATGAAAATATATGATGAATAAGAACACAAATAACGAAATTGAGAATGGGAGAGTTGCATTATTGTCGCAATACGAAGTTACACAAGGGCTATTGGTGACGGTCTTCGTCATTTTGAACTCTAGTCAAGTGACGAGGACGACATCTCAGCTGGCATCCCCCTCTCTTTTCTTCCACACCCTACCAACGGGAGGACGTTTGAGCCTCGACAGATTTTAACGTCCATTTAGTCTTCAGCGCTCTAAGCTTGAACTCATCACACTCCAGCCACGAATCCGTGGCCTTGACCCAGATTACGAAATTATTAACTGTCTTAATAACTGTTATATATTATCTTGACATATTGTTTTAGAACAGTAGAACGCTTCAGTTATAATTTAAACAAAATGGAACTAGTTTTCGAAAAGATGATTAAAAAAATTGTCTGCAATTACTGACCTCAAATAAAAGGACAATTTCAAGATCAACAATGTCTTTTGCTTGCATGTTCCTTTTATATTTTTCCCAACACTTCTAATTCTCACACAAACAAATTACGTAATAATTTAAAGATAATTCAAAGAATATTACTAAATAAAGAATAAATTTTAGAGTACCCAGTCCGCTTAAGGTATCCAACTAATTGGGACAACCTTTTTTTTTTTTTAAATGGAATACGGGGATTTTTTTTGTGGTTTTTTAGATTTTTTTAGTACATTTTAAGAAAAATATGCTAAAACTAAGAAGAGAAAAATAAATTTTATTATTAAAATGGGGAAAAATGGAACAAATTTACAAAAAAAAAATAACATAAACGGGACTTATTACTGAACAAAATTTCAATTTTTTAATTCTGACGTGTTGCCAAGTTATTCATTTTTAAAATGACCATCAGAAAAAAAAAATATTAAATTTTTACAAAAACTAGAGCACTTTCTCTTTGTTATTATATGAAATTGCCTAAAAAATAACAGTGTTTATATTCACATAAGGGACTGTATTATAATAAAACAGTGATTGATAAATCTGAAGGTTCTACTATTATACAGAGCACACACAAAAATTTTTAGTTAATTATTTTCAAAACTTTTTGAGCAGTCGCTGGTATCGTTGAGCCTTTTCAAAAAAACACATTTCGAGTAAAACTCGTTTCAAAGTATGACATCTTGCTTAAAGAAATGGTACGTGCTTTTATTAAAACATTTGCAGTTGCAACGGAAAATAATAAACTTGGTATTTTTATAAAGCTAATAAGATCCTAAAAAAAATTGTTAATTTTTGGCAAAAATCACAATTTTAGGGTAGTCGGATACCTTAAGTGAGTAAAAATAAACATATATTGTCACATAGATTTAAATTTTGAATGTACAGAAAACAGACGTTTTTAATGGTGTAAGAGTTATAGATATTAAATTACTAGTGTATATTTAAATCTCCAATGTAAAAGAAGATTCTTTTTCTTCGTGTGTGTGTGTTGGAAATACCAATTCCACACAAATCAATCTAAGCAAATATTTTAGGATCGCATCTCGTTAATCATTGAAAAAATTCTGGGGTGGGGATGAGAGAAACTGATTAAAAAAATTCTTCTGGTTCCTGAATACTTTCACTCAAGCCGTTGCCTCGGTTACTCTTCTTGCATTCCTGTTTCTTCCCATGCTCATAAAAACTCATCAACGGCAATTAAGTTTTCGGAGCCCGCCAGCCTCCTTCTTAAAAAAAAAAAAAATGTCAGGAAATGTTTTAAATTTTTTTCAACATGGTCGGAATATATATAAAAAAAAATGGCTGGGTGGAAAAAGCTGGGAAGGAAGAACTATGTATTGAAAAAATGTAGAAAAATTGTACATATCAGGGTGAAAAAATCCAAGTTCAGCTTAATTTCTGATTGCGTCACTGTAGAATTTCACATTGGATTTTAGAACGATACTACACGGAGAAACTCTAAGAGTGAAGTTATCGTAGAGATCAGGGATTCTTACACTTTTCGGAGTGACAACTTCATAGTGTACAAAATTTTTGTGTGATCCTATAAGTATAGCGAAAAGTTTACACTCGCCTAGATACTTCTACGTGCATATTATTGTAGAATATTATTTGTAGCATATTATTATTTAGCAGTAATAACCATCCGCAATAAGTTAACTTTAAGTTCAACGCGACATAGAAATTTTAATAAAAACAATTTCTTTCATCCTACGCCCGTCTTCGGCATTTCTGCCCTTAGTCGACGAGCAGCCCAATAAAATGATTTGACAAAGCATAAAAAGAATTAAAATTTGTCTCCGTAGAGTTGTCTACAAAAAAACTTTAAAACAACAGGGCAGTGTCTGAGGTGGTCACCATCCATTACACCCTGGTTGCACAGAGGACACCAAGCAGAATCCTTTACTCCAATGCGATATAAATGCCTTTACAAGTAGTCATGTCCAGTAAGTAAACGAAAGCACGCAACTCCAACAGATCGAGGCAGGGAACTGGGAACTCTACCACTTTTGTTAAGCAAGATATTCCACCTTTTACCTGCAGCTGTTTCACCATACAGGGAGACTATTAAGTTGCAGATTACTGTAAGTAATTCGTGTTTTTGATGTTTTGCAGAGGCAAGGGAGAGTCAGGTTGGGACATGACAAATCCCTCATTTTAATTAAAAGTATTTTTTTTTCTCTAATGGGGCTGTGGATTAGTATTTCTACCTTTGCAGACCAAGTACATTCCCCAGGAGCTGAGATCACTTATTATTGCGGCACCATATAGGCGATTACAATTGCCAAAATTGTACTTAGGAATTTAATTTTACCGAAAGCATCCACCAAATGGACACTCAAGGGATTTTTTTACATTCGCATAATCAGTGGCGCACACAAGGGGGGTGTCCTGGGGGTCCGGACACCCCCCAAAGCCCTTGAGCTTTTTTCGATTGATGATAATTCTATATATATATAATGTAAAATTTAATCAAACACTTGTAATTGACAATTTATTTTTTTAATTAATGCTCATTATTAATTCAATTATTTATTTTTTACTGTTTTTTGTTAACAAAATCAAAAAAATCAGAAGAATCAACTGGTGCTGTCTTGAGGTATGATACGAGTTGGGGGACTTTCGACCATGGACTCCCCCCTTGAAAAAGTTTTGTATGCATTACTGCGCATAATCATACGACATTGAAGCTGTCGATTTTCTGAATTATGAAAAGGGTTGAACCTGCAACCTTAGGTGACAGCGACAAACCAACTACGCCACCCAGCCGGCATAAAAGTAAAATTATACATAATGCATAACATTAAGAATGATTTATTTTCTGAATATATAAATGGGTATGACAAGAGTTGATATAAATTTTGTGAAATAATCATTGCTTTAACTTCATTCTCACTTTCGTAGTGTGTGCGTGAAATATACTTGTTATAATTATTAAATTAGTCTGCTTATTTTTAACGCTTTGTAGGTGGTTCCGAAATGTAGTGATGTAACATTTTGTTTCGCACTCATTTTCTCGCTCGTTTCTCGTGATAACTACGCGATAAAAATAGCGAAGCTTATTTTAATTTCTTTTCTAAAAAAAAAATACACACACACTTTAATGTCTGAATTCATTTAGTAAATTAAAAAAAAAGGAACATTAGATTTTAATTCTCAAGATAAACCTAGAATTGAAAATATGGACACATTTATTAATTTTATTTTATTGTAATATAATAAAATAAGGTGGTAACAAATAATTTAAAAGAATGTCAATGGAGCATTTTTTATTTTCTTTCCAAAAAGATAAACAAAATTTATTGGAATAAAAATATCAAGAGATTAAGTAAAACAGAAAATCACCATATATAGGAATAGGTAAATATTTATTCTAGCAAAATAGTTGCTTACATTTATTATATTTTTCTTTGTTATATATTATTATTATGCTGTACTTTTATAATTCTAATTATATTTTATTCTAAAATTTACGACTGGCTTACATTAACTAAAAGCGATATTGAAATTTATTATTATTATCGTTTGTTCGGAAAATAATTGAGATTTAGAAAAAAAATATAGAAAGATAAGTTCGTTTGATGAAAGTCATATAAGAATAAGAATTATATTATATATTTTTCTTTTTTTAACGTACTTTTTGCATAATTATATTTTTCACAAAACATATTTTACACTAACTTGCAGTAAATTAAGCTAGTGAAGTAAAATGTTTAGTATCTTCATTAAAGATTTTTATTGTTTTTACATATACACCTTAAGTAGTGAGTGTGTCTCTTTTTTTTCTTTCCCCCGATTATATCTTTCTCCCTTTCTCTTTTCTATTGAATGTTGTTTTTCTAAGCAACATTTCCCGCTCCTACTTAAAATTTTAAGCAAGAATGAAAAAACACTTTTCACTTTAAAGATTTGATTTGTAATGAATAGAGAAATAGGTATCAATTGTTTTTAAACTGAGTTTCAAAAAATTACAATTACGTAAAAAAGTTAACCTTTTTCTTCATCGAATAACTAATTTATTTACAATATTCAACAAATTTTATAAATAAATGTATTCAAGTTAGAAAGTTTGGAAATTGTTCGGACTACTAAGATAAGCATTTTTGCAGCAATACTAGAAATAACACACACAAAAAAAAACAAAAAAAAAGAAGAAGTTAATGTAGCCTTTTGCGTATTTATCTGTTAAATTTATTTTCTATCATATCAAATCCGAAAACTTTAAAAATATCGAAATATCATTTCCCAATATAAATTTACATGATTCCTGCACCAATTTCTTTAGTTAAATGCAATTAGATGTATCAATATTTTTGAGCGACTTTATAAACGAACAAAAATTACTATGGCATGTAATACACTCCTAAACTTTCAAACTGCGTTTTTTTTAAATTTTTGGTTGCATTTACCGTATAACATGCACCCTTTTTTTTAAAACTGAAATGTGCATGCGCAATACACTTAGCTCTTGATAAAAATAGTTCACATAAAAATAGCAGGTCGTACGCGAAATATCTCACTTTACAATAGTTTTGTTGCTTAGAGGATAGTACAGCATTAAAACCGATGATTATTTTTAAAAGAAAAAAAAAAAATCAAGTTTTTCTAAAGCTATCCAATTACTTGCGACAACTTTTTTTAAAAAAAAAATTAAGCTACGGAGATTTTTTTTATGGTTTTTGGATTTGTTTATTTGACATTTTAAGAAAAATATGCTAAAATTAAAAAGAGAAAAAGAAATTGTTATAAAAATGGGAAAAAATGAGTAAAAATTTACAAAAAATAGCATAAACTCGGTCCATTCTGTAACAAAAGTTTATAAACACATTTTCAATTTCTCAATTCTGATGTGTTGCTATGTTATTCATTTTTGAAATGACCTTCAGGATAAAAGATATTTTAATTTTTACAAAAGCTAGAGCACTTTTCTCAGTTATTATATGAAGTTGCTAAAAAAAAACAGTGATTATATTCACATAAGGGGCTGTAAATTTTGTTATTAAACAGTGATTGATATATCTGATGGTTAAAACACTTCTACTATTATACAGAACATACACAAAAAATATCAGTTAATTATTTTCAAAACTTTTTGAGCCATCGCTGTTCCCGTTTGAGAATTTAAAAAAACAAAAACATTTTGATTAAAACGCGTTTTAAAGTATAACATCTTGCTTAAAGTAATGGCCTCTGCTTTTACTAAAACATTCGTAGTTTTTGTTCTAGTAAACAAAAAATAACAAACTTGATATTTTTATAATGCTAATGCTAATGCATGTTATATGTTGACATGCAGCCGTTTTTCGGAGAATTCGTATGGGAATAATATTTAACCTTAAAATTTTCTGGATCATGATCTTATTAAGACAGAGTCGAGAACGTAATGAGGCTCCCACTTAGGGCGGAACCCTGGTCCCTGGCACAGTTGGCGCACGCCTTTTGCCCCTGCGCTAACCCGTAAATTTCGATCTTATTTCTGTGTTAAAAGTGCGTGTTATACGCCGGATTACAAGGTACTTTCTTTACCATCCCTGTTCCGTTCTCAATCATTTATTTTGAGACAACCCCTAAATATCTTAGGGGTTTCAATTCCATCAAAATCGGTCGCTCGATGTTTGCGGGCCCCATTTGTGCCGTATGGACCCCTCACCCTTGACTTTCAGAATTTTTAATTACAAACCTGTTGAAACTAGAACTAGGGGGTAGGCCAGAATTGAGATGGGCTGATTGTGTGGAGATCAGAATGGAAGAGGATTCTTGAGAAGGCCTTGCCCCATCCGCGGCTGTTGTATCAATACAAGAAAGGGCTTCAATATAATTTTATTTGTAATCTATTCACTAAATAAAATAATCATAAAGCTTTAGAAGTTAAACAATCGTGTAAGGATAGAAAAAAGATACATCAAGGGAAAAACAGGTTTTAAAAAAATATATTATTTAATATCTTACTAGTTATTCTTTAAGAATAAAAAATATACTCTCGTGAAAAAAAATAATGCTAATCAAAATTTTTAATATTTTTACACGAAAGCTAAATTGATTATTAAGATTTCTTGACTGATGAATTTTGACAAAAATCAAATTGAAGAAAAAATAATTGAAGGATTTTATTTAGGTAATTTTAAAATACGTAAGCATATAAGAGTCTTTAAAAATATTGATGAATAAATTAAAGGAGAAAAAAAATTCTTCTGAAATTCTCTTTGCAAATAGTTGACAGAATTATTTATTCCCTTTGTCTTCTACTTCTTTTTTGTCGCTGCAATTTCTTAGAAGCAAAAAAAAAAAAAGTCTTAATTGAAGAACAAAAGACTTTTTTTTGTTGAAGTTTTTAGCAATCTTTTCTTATTTTTAACGAAGTAGGAATGTTTGAAGCTGTGAAGAAATCAATATTGAATCAATGGTGAAAAGAGTCATGGAAATTTTTTTAAAAAGCAAGGTAATGGTAAAAATAAAATAAATAACTACCTTAAGCAATTTTGCGCTCTCTTCCCGAAATGATTTGCTGGATGTAATTAGTTACGTTAGAATAAATGAATTATAAAAAGCACTTTATGCAATAAGATCTAATATAATTTCACAAATTCGGACAAATTTCTTTTTTTGAAATGGAGAAAAAATATTTTCTTAAAAAGTGGGACGGGGATGGGAATATTTGCCTCAATATTTGCAAAGTAAACAACAAAACCTGCGGAAAATCCTTATTCTAAATGACATAATATAATACAAAGAGTGACAAGTTACAAAACATTTTTTTTAAACCAGCGTTTCATGTCTTGGAGCAGATTCAAAACTCAAAATGAATTTTGAAATAGAAAAATATCCCTTTGTTAAGAAAGTTGTATCTTTACAAGACACACACGCACACAAACACATATATACCATACTAGCTGAAATGCCCGTTCTTCGCACGGGTTATGTTTTAAAACATAGATTCATCCATTATAGCAATTATAATATTTTTAGTGAGGGTAAAACCCTGTATAAAAAGTTGTATAACCAAAAATTAAAAATATTTTTTTCAAATGAATGCTCACACTATAAATAATTTTAAACAAATTGCAATTTTTTTTGCCTCAAAGTAAATAATACTTTAACAAAAACAAATATTTCAATGTACAAACCACAAAAGTATATAAGAAATAATCTTGAAGAAAACTACACAGATAAATAAATTTAATGCAGTAGCTAGGCTTTAGTATCACCCACTCACATTGGCGGCCTACAATCCATCTAAAGTTATCATGACATAGAGGGTTGTCGGCGACTAAGTTAATCTAAGCTTAGAACTAAACCATGGTCCCTGAATATGGGTATATTTTAAGGGTACATCTTGCCCATTTCCATCCGTATAGCATGTCTATTTAGTGTGAAAAATTACATCCAACTTATAAGAAATTTCTGAAAGGGAAAAAATACAATCTACACAACATAAGACATCGAAATTCAAATGTAAATACATCAATGTTGCCAAAATGAAAAACTAAACTTAAGAAAGAACATTTTTTATGTGATCATTTATTCGAAAAACAAATGTAATTCCAACACAAAGAATTGAAAAAATGAAAAATTACAACCATAAATAAACATATTTACAGTAAAATATGCTAAAATCCCCACAAAAAATGCTTGAAACATTAATTTTCGCAACGTTAAGATTTGACACGGCTGATGACGTCATATCTCCATTTAGCTGAAAAATCGCTTAAAAATTGAATTTTAAAAAAATCTAAAGCGAATTTCGAAAGAAATTCTTCGAGGTTTATAGCATGAGGACCTACAACTTCTACGTGCCAAGTTTCATACTTGTGGGCTGCTTAATTTGGCCGGAATAGCTGAAACACATAAATTTTTTCTTTTATATATTAGTATAGATGAGCCAGCCGTAGGTGCACTGTGGATCGTCGCTTAACAAAGGCGTCTCAAAAAATGTTTTTGCGAAAGTTGCTTTATGAAAATATCCAATACGGTTTTTTCCTTAAGACATAGGAGTGTTTAAATTTAAAATGCATTTAGGAAAATTAAAAGTTTTCAATTTAATAATAGCAATAAAATTTAGAAAAACAAAACAAAGGAGAGAAGTGATTTTTGTGTTAATTTAAATTTTTTTGTTTTACTTTTCTGTCTTATACAGGTAGATGAGTTTATAACGTCAACGTTAAATATTAGTCAAAACATGAAAAATTCTCTAGATGGGTGCCCAATTAAATTTTTGTATATAGTCCGCTCGATCCTGATGTCAGGTTTATTTTATGAGTTCCATTAAAATTGATGCAGGAAAAAATCGTACAACTTTTTTTTTTCTTTCCTATTTGTATTAAGCTTTGTATTCAAATAACGGATTTTTAAATGAAGCAAATTTTCTCTTAAGGCTTTTAATTTGTATTTTCTACTAATTGAAGCACTTAAGAGGGGGGGGGGGATTATATCCGTTTCCTTTTAGTATAGTTGTCCTTTTAGTATAGTTGTCCTCCTTAGTATATAGTTGTCCTCCTTAGTATAGTTGTCCTCCTTAGTATAGTTGTCCTCCTTAGTATAGTTGTCCTCCTTAGTATAGTTGTCCTCCTTAGTATAGTTGTCCTTTTAGTATAGTTGTCCTCCTTAGTATAGTTGTCCTTTTAGTATAGTTGTCCTCCTTAGTATAATTGTCCTTAGTATAATTTTAGTAGCATCGTCAGTACAAATATATTTCACTAGCTGTTACCCGCCCGCTTCGCTGGGTATTTCATGATGTTTTATAAATTTTTACTGCTTATATATATGTATAAATTATTGATATCTAAGTCCTAGCATTAAGAATTCGATTGTATTGAAAAATATACTTATACCTTTAACTGTCGCAAAAAAAAAGGGCAGAACTCATCTAATTTGTATTTTCTAAAAATCTCTAAAATTGAAGTATAGAATGATATTTGCTCTTTCGTAACCCAAAAACCAAGTGGATTCCCGCAAAACCAATTTTCGGTGGATCTCTACTCCGTAAATTGAACATGCAAGCCAAATTTCAAGTCTAAATCTAACAGGGAAAAAAAAGTTTTACTATCAATATCCCCGTAATCCCGTTGAGAGCCGTTTTCCAAAATAACCGCTCTTAGAGGATTTCAATTCAACAAAAGAAAAATGCAAACAAAATTTCATTATTATAGTCCTTGTAGCTCGAAAAAAGTAATTTTTTTGTCAATACGTCCCAGTAACCCCCTGCACCCCCCCCTTAAGAACTTGATTTGCTTAAAATACATTCTTAGTGGATCTCTATTCAACAAAAGAAACATGCTAAACAAATTTCAAGTATATGGGTCTAACAATTAAAAACATTAATTTTTTTCTGTAACTCCTCTTGACCCCTCGCAAACATCCTTAGGGGTCAATTTTCGTTTCACTCTTTGTTAGAGGAACTCTATTCCATGAAAGGAACATGCCTACCAATTTTCAAGCAGGATGATCAAATAGTTTAAAAATGGAAATATTTATCGATTACGCCTCTTAAACTCCCGAAATTAAACTTGGTAGTTGATATTCGCAAAACCCATTTTTTAGCGTTTCTCTACTTTACGAAAGGAATCTGCTTATCAAATTTCAAGACTGTACGTCTAACAGTTTAAAAATGGGGATAATTGTCTATAAGGCCACTTGAGCCCCCGCAACGCCACTTCTGGGTCTGTTTTCACAAAACCCATTTTGTAGGGGAATTGCACTCTATGAAAGGAATCTGCTTAGCAAAATTTGAAGACTGTGCGTCCAATTAATTAAAAATGCAAAAAATTATCAATAACGCCCCTTGAACCCCCGCAACGCCACCTAGGGGTCGATTTTCACAAAACATATTTTGTAGTGTATTTCTATCCTATGAGAGGAATCTGCTTACCAAATTTCAAGACTGTGAGTCTAATGGTTTAAAAATAGAAATAATTATTTATATCTGCCCTTAACCCCCTGCAACACCCCTTGGGGTCAATTTTCTCCAAACCCGTTTTGTAGCGGATATTTACTCCATGAAAGAAACATTTCTACCAATTTTCAAGCAGCTAGGTCAAGTAGTTTAAAAACGAAAATATTTATCTATTACGCCACTTATACCCTGCAACGCCACTTAGAGGACTGTTTTCACAAAAACTTTTTATAACTGATCTTATCTAGAAAGAAATCTATTTATCAAATATAAAAGACTGCGTCAAATAGTTTAAAAATGGAAATAATTATCTATAACGCCCCCTAAGCCCCTGCAACGCCACTTGGGGGTCGATTTTCACCAAACTCATTTTGTAGCGGATCTCTACTCTCTGAAAGGAATCGCTTACCCAATTTCAAGATTGTACATTCAAGTAGTTTAAACATGGAAGCAATTATTTATAACGCCCTTAACCCCTTAACCCCCCTTGCGTTTCGAATTTTGGAAAATCCGTTCTTAGCTGACGTCTACTCTATGAAAGGAACATGTCTACCAAATTTCAAGTCTGTAGGTTGAATAGTTCCGGAGATATCGTGATTAGTCAGTCAGTCAGTGAGTGAGTCGCTTTTCTCCTTTATATATATAGATTTACTCGAATCTTAGCCAAACAATTTTCTCAGTGTTAATACTACTGAAAATCGGGTGCGGCTTAGAATCGAAGGCAAAGCATCACTTGCACCGAGGATTTATCTTTCTGAGTTTATCTGCAGTATTCAATTTATTCTAAACATCATTATCAGCTCATATTTAGGAATTTTTTTTGTATACGCTTTCTTTTAATCATCAAACCATCAAAGATACCGGTCATAGTATCAAGACGTGATCACTATGATGCAAATATGAAAAGGGAGGAAATTAAACTGCTGCAACATACTAGAGCAGTGATTCCCAAAGTGGTCTATGACGACCTGCAAGGGGTCCACGTAAGCGGAAAAATTATTTGGGGGTCCATGAGGTAAAAATGGGGGTCTACGCGATGGTGGATCTCATTAAACGAGATCGTGACTTTAATTTTTAAAAAAATTTATCAAGTGGAAACCATATTTACTTATTTAACAGATACATTTACTGAATTCAACCGCTTGCCTGAATATCCCGAGTTATCTCGGGTTAGTATTGCAGTTAATTATTATCCCGAGAAAACTCGGGCGAAGCAGAATTTGTCAGTACGATTTGTTCTATCCTGGCCTGGAGCTTTGATTGGTGGTTTGCTAAGGATTGTTGGTTTCGCGGTTCTCTTTAAGCGGGACTGGTCACGTGTTTTCCCTATTACTCGTATATAGTACACGTTGGCTTGTGGATTATTAATGTATAATGAAGGATAGTTGCATTGAAAATAAGTAAAATAATGGTGATGATGCAAGATAACGATTACGAAAAGGTGAACATTGAAAATAGCAGAAGAGATTCTTTTGTATGTAGCCTTATTGAGAGGATTGTATATCCTTATTAAAACAGTGTAATCTATGTTCCCGTAAAAGAGATTCCAGAGATAAGCCAGTAAGAAAAGAGACCAGATACCAGTGTAACAGAATGTCAGGTATCACTTTGTATTGTCCCTTCTTTCAAAAACTATCATACAAAGACTAATATTTGACTTTTTTCCATTTGCCCAAGATATAACTCGGGATAGTAAACTTATATTAAAATTAAATGCTTTTACACCTGTAAAAAATTAAAAATTCAACTTAAAAACCTACATATTTTGTTTTGTTCCATTTTTTGTATTTAATAGTAAAATAAAAAAAAAAATGTGGTGATTTTTTGCAATTTTTGTCAAAAAAAAAAATTTGTAAGGGAAGCGGTTAATGAAATTAATTTGCAGTTCCAAAGCAACAGCATAGATTTTATTAAAACGAGAACCATCACTTCAACGTTTCATGCCAGAACTAAGCTAAAGAGATGCAATATTGTACTTCTCGAATTTTCTCCGGTTTTTCAATTTGTCACAGACTATGATGCCCGGAAAATGACGTTTTAATCTACGTTTAACATTTAAATTCCTTTTATTCAGATTTTGAAACTAGGTTTGAGAATGCTTTGACCATAGTGATACCACAGTAGGCAATGATTTCATATGGTCACATCAAAAAAAGAATGACAGATAACAAGAGGTACTGATAGGAATAGGCACTAGCGATTATTTACAAGTACAGTTTAGAAACTGATGTCAGTATTTTTTGCTTTAAAAAGATATTCCTGGTATTTATCCCGAATTATGGAATATTTTGATTCTTATTTGCTTTTCCAAATTAGGAGGAGTTTCAGCGTGGTTGCCAGACTCCAAAACAAAAAAGAAGGGGGGATGGACACTACTAACATATGAGATTTAGGGTTAAATCTGACAAGATTGATGCCAAATGTTGAGAATTTGTAATTGCAGCACCAGATTCATCTTTCCCATTAAAAGTATTTGTTTGTTCTTCAGATATTTTATGTAACAGTTATTTTATGTATTAAATTTTAACTTTATTAAAAAAATTAAGTTGACATTTAAGTTGATAAATTTGCAAAAATTCAATATTACATAATTAAGGGTCAACCCAAAATCGAAAAACGTGGCAAGGGGTCTATGAGACAAAAAGTTTGGGAACCTTTGTACTAGAAGATGTGAAATTTTTATTCTGAACATTTCAAAAAACAGGTCATACTCCTCCCAAGGATTTTCTCTGAGAAATTTATTTTATTTGCATTTTTATTGCTTGTTAAAAAATAATCATTAATTCGAAAATCAGGATTAATAATTCCGAATTTCCTGATGATTGAGAGTTAAAAGTAGCTCTACTGAATGAAGAGCTCATAGTAGAATGGGAGATGCTATATTTTTGTTGGATGTCAATTACTAAAAAAATGACAGATTAATATTATATAAGCAAATAAAAAAAAGCAATATATATCTTGTTGAAATTTTCAATCATTAATAAAATACTTTTTATTCATCCACTTCAGTTCAAATACATTTTTAAGCTTGTAGTGGATGACACTTGATGTTAATACAGTTTTTTTCAAGTATTAATTCATTAATTAAATTTAATTAATGAATAAATGGTAACAAACAAAAATAATAGTTCAATACCATACATAAAAAGGAAAATCGCTCGTTTTGGCGCAATAGATATCATGTTGGATTTCTAATCCAAAGGTCGTGGGTTCGAATTCCAACTGGGGTAACCTAATTTCTGAGAATGTGATTTCTTTTTACTATACTATTTTATTGGGATAATTAAATTTATTTAATGAATCGAACCCAGTGGCTGAGTGGTAGTGAATCGCTCTTCCACACCACAGGTCCGTGGCTCAAATCTCGGGCTGTGAAAGGTTGATTCAGCCTTACATCCCTTCAGTGGATCGATAAATGAGTACCAAGCTTGCTTCGGAACTGAACACAGGGCGTTTCACGTCAGACTGACCTCCTGACTGAAACTTCTGATCATGCACCTCAGGGCCCAAGGTCACGTATACTGATATGGGCACAGTAGGCCTTGACCCTCATAGGCTGTTGTGCCACTGAGTTAATTTAAGTTAATTAAAGAATAAACAGTGACAAACGAAAATAATAGTCCAATACCACATATATAGAAAGCAAAATGGAAAATTGCTTTCTATTTTGTCCCTTAATATTGTGATTCTGCCATATGTATAATCATTATATTAATTGTAATTATTTAATAAAAAGTAACTAAAATAAAAAATTTCTTTGTTGACCTAAGAAAGAATTGACTTAAGAATTTTTTTAAAATTATTATTTAATTGAAGACTTTTTGCGAAGAAAAACTATTGCATGACATCGAAAAAAATTTCCAGAGACACACATCAAGGTATATCAAAACCCGATGCGTCGTTCGTTTTATAAAAATAATTTCCCTCTAGTGACTTAGTTACCCACATAAGGCGAGGATAAATGATAGCAGCTTGGCTAAGAAAAGTTTCAAGGCGTAGCTGAACTCATAATAGGTTGTAAACCGACTCAAATTAGGACGTGTTAGAGCAGACTTCAGCTCTTAAAGAAAATTTAAAAAGAGGGGGAAAGAAGATTCAGGAACATGACCTTGAGTTGTTACATCGTTTACAGAATAGCCAGGCGTGGCTTGAATGTACTTCTTGCAATTTGCACTTGAATTTTTATCCTTGCGAAAAAATGTTTTTAATACAATATTATTATCTTTTTTTATACAGATAATATTTTATACTCGAACAAGTATGGGTAATTAATGTTATTTGTAAGAAGGAAATAATGCTTCATAGATAGTTAAGCGATTCTATTAAATTCATGTTAAATATATAACTTAATATTTACGGGGGAAAATCTAGTTAACGCTTCTTTTACCAACCTTTTTTTGACAATAGATTTTCCGTAGCTTCAAAGTGTGCAGTTAATAAGACATTAAAATAAATTATTACCACTCATAACTCACTAAGTGCAATGTTAATCTCTCTCTCTCTCTTATGGAAACTGTGGTTTCCTCCTTAAACCTAGGCCAGGGATTTTCTTTATCTGGTGCGTTCACCACTCTGCAAAAAAAAAAAAAAGACTGGACACTATTAGCCAAAAACATATTTAAGGTTAAACCTGACAAGAGAAACGCTAAATGTTGAAAATTTGTTATTGAATCCTCACATTCATCATCCTCACAAGCATTTGTTTGTTTCTCAGTTATTTTAAAAGTAGTTATTTAAGGAATTAGTTAAATTTTAATTTAATCATTTAACATGTTATTTATTATTTAATTATTTAAACATTATACTTTACTACAGTTATAAATTTAAATCTTTAAAGTTAGCAGAGCTCTATACCATCTGTAAAGAACACATTTTAGTTGATGAATGTGCAACAATTGAGAATATTAATAAGGTTCTACCTCAAACCTGGCAAGGGGTCTATGAGGCAAAAAAGTTTGGGAACCTCAAGCCCAGGGGTTACGAATGAAAGTAAGATTTTCGTAGGATTAACATATTGTTCCTACGAATTCGAAATGACGGCAGATGCGAGCTTTAAATGATTAATGCATACATATTAACGTTTACCTGTATATTTCTTCGTTTGTAATGGTTGATCTAGGGAAAAATATTTCACACATGATCTTTGTGATAAAAAGGTATGAAGAATATTTGGTTTGATTAAATGTTGAACACAAAGATTATTGCTGACATGCCCTTCATTTTTGAACTACGATCACGTGATGAGGGAATGTTTTGTAAACATCCCACTATAATGCAAAACTAATGCTATTGCCAATGGACCACGTAATTTTGAGCATCGGTCAAGTGACGAGGACGACACCAGTGCTGTGTGTGGCCTTCCTCTTCTAACTACCATACCATGCCTACAGGAGAACTTTAAGCACATCTACAGATTTAACGTGCATCAGATCCTCTACATCCGGAGTGGGCATAACGTCGATCGCCAAGACATTTTGGGGTGACCGTCTAAAAATTTTACCAGTTAGTAATTGTGTACGGAAAATTCAAGATTGGCTGACAGTGCGCAGACTAAAGCCTTCTACTGACTATAACAACGAAAACTAACTTTAGATAAAAATGTTTTATTTTTTTGATGTATTTTGAATTGTTTCATAATAAATGTGTCATTTGTTATTACTATTTTTGGGGCTATTATTATTACGTTTGGATCTTGCGTTTTGCTTTAAACGCGGTTTTAAAAGTGTTGTTTTTTTATTTTAGTTCTGTAGGTATCGTTTATATATACATATTCCGTACTTATTATTAAGTTATAATAACCACCTTTTCCTTACCTCACACCACACCTACGACATTGGGTAGTAGGGTATACAAGAATTTTTAAAGGGAAGGGGGAGGGGAGGGGGGTCGAGGGATGAACGTCTATCATTTTCGTATCATACCCCAATACGCAACCAACATATTTTTTTGATTTTGTCAATTGTCAAAAAATTTTAAAAAACCAGCAAAAAATAAATTTTTGAATAAATAATTAACATTAATAAATAAAAATTAGTAATATTAAATGCTTAATTACAGTTTACATACTATATACATGGGACTATAATGAATCGGGAAAAAAATGAAGGGTTATGAGGGAGGGTTTGGACCCGTGGGACCCCTCCCCGCCCTTGTGTACGCCACTGACACTGGGTGTGAACCGCAACTTGAAAAAATTAGATGTAGCCCACATTCTGGAAAAGTCTGCCCACCCCTGCTGTACATGGTGGGTCTTCAGGGTTCGAACTAATATCACGCCGGCCTCGAGTTTGCAAACATAACCAGTGGGCTATCACGTATATTATATGCATTTATATGTATAAACAGGATATATTCATACAACCTTGTGAAATACCCAGCGAAGCGGGCGCGTAACGGCTAGTATTAATATAAAACGCTGCAGTTTTTATTTTTTGATACACATCCGTTTAATTATATTGCATCCCTAAAGTTACTTCGTGACGGTTCTATCCGCGACTATACTAACACCTTGGCGACTATTCTGGGGGAAAATAATTAACTCAACCAACTTTCGTCGATCAAGAAAGCATGATTATGTAAATGAAGTATATTATATAAATTCTGTTCTCGCGAGTTTGTGAGTTGACACGTTGGAGTTGGCAAGTAGGAGTTAGCGTAGAGTCTGCGAATTAGTTTGTTAGTTGGAGACTAAAAGAGAGTGGAATTAGTAAGAGGTCTTGGAGTTGTTCAGAAAAAAGATTACAGAGCGTGGTTCAACGACATTGATCAAGCCCGATAGAGACCACCTGCAAGTTTCAAGTGTAGGATCCGAGGCATAAAAAGTACAGGTATCGTGAGCTTGTTTTATTAGAAGTTAACGTAGTTATATTGAGCTTATTTAGGCTGTCTTAGATTCAGTTGAGGGTCTATAGTAGTATCCCCGTGTCATTGAATCTCACCTCCGCGCTCTACTATTTGATCACCTATCATAATTAGATTGTTATTGTGTCTGATTGATATTTGGAAACAATAAATTGATTTGATTGAAATCATGTCTGTGGATCATTCAGTTTCTCCTTAGCCGGGTTTACAGGTAGACAAGGGGGCTCAGAAGTCAAGCAGGAACCGACCGCTATTACAATTTCACATTTAGGAGTCTAGGACCAGTGGTGTCACGTGGCTGATACACGTTTTATAGCAGGGGTGACCAGCATTTTTGGAAAGAGCGCCACTATTTGATTAAAAAAAAGTATATGCGTGCCACTTCCAACTTTTCCAACAAACAAACGGGGAAAAAAATGAAAAAGTGGGAAAATGTTACTTATAGGCTTATTACGAAATTTTCATGCAAATAACTTATTTATTGGAAGTTCATGTTGTCGAAATTTAAAAATAATGTTATAAATAAGACAAAAGTACAAAAAAAGAAACCTTGGGTTTTATCGTTAAAAACATTTTACAATTTACTTAGTTAGGTGAGGTATAAAATAAAAACCAGAATCTCGAAGCATTTAATTATAAATAAATATTAAAGTCATTAAAAAAATTAAAAATATCTTGGTGTATGGGAGGGGTTTACACCAGATGGCTCCCAAACTTTTTTGTCTCATAGACCCCTTACCATGTTTTTGGTTTTGCGTAGACCCCCTACTTACCTAATAATGAATTTTTGCAATTTTATCATCTTAAATGTCTTTTTGACAGCTGGTATTGAGCTATACTTACTTTAAAATATTTAAATTTCTAACTGTAGTAAAGTAGTGTTTAAAACCTAAGACAAACATGTTAATTAATTAAATTCAAATTTAATTAATATTTGAAATAACTGTTACATAAAGTATCTGAACAACAAACAAATGCTTTTAATGGGAGAGATGAATCTGGTGCTTCTAAAATTGCTGATATCAGTTTCTAAATTTTACTTTTAAATTCTTCTTAGTGCCTATTTCGATCAGTTGCTCTTGTAATATGACATTTTTCTTTCAATGTGACCATATTTATTAATTGCCTTCTGTAGTATTACCACGTATACAGACAAAGCATTCTCAAACTTAGTTTCAAAATCTGAATAAAGGGCATTCAAATGTTGAACGTTGGTTAAAACGTCCTTTTCCTAACAGAGTGAGAGTGACAAATTGAGAAACTAGGAAAATTAGGGACGTCCAATATTATATTCTCCTTAGCTTAATTATGGCAAGAAACGTCGAAATGATGGTCCTTGCAACTGTAAATTAAATTTAGTAAATAAATCTGTCAAACACACACAGGTAAATTTGGTTTCCACTTGATTAAATTTTCTTTTAAAATTAAAGTTATGATCTGGTTTAATGAGAATCACTATCGTAGACCCCCATTTTCAACTCATGGACCCCCCCCCCAAATTATTTTTTCGCTGACGTGGACCCCCTGCATGCTTTCATAGACCCCTGGGGGTCCATATAGACCACTTTGGGAACCACTGGTTTACACTCTCAAATCCCACACTCCCCCTGGGTTTTGTACAAAGAAACGACGGGTGAAAACATTTTGCAACAGGAATTTTTATTCCAGTTAGCTTGAGAGCTCAACACTGCATATAAAATATCACAAGAAAAGCTTTTAATAACATCGCCCACTTCAGACTCGTTCAAAAGAAAAACTTGTCAAAATTTTGTAAAAATTATAAAACTACAAAAATCTGATTGAAGTACAAAAATATGTGTGTGGCAAATATATATATTTCAGCTTAAAGTAATTTATAAAGAATCAATGCATAAGATATGAAGACCGAAGAAATCGAATAAGATATGTATTGCAAAAGTTTAATTATATATAAAAGTAAATATAAATTTCATTATATATAAAAGTAATTATATATATATATATATATATATATATATATATATATATAAAAGTTTCATTTTATTCGATTTTTTCATAAAGAATTTTAGATAACATAATATTAAGTTTGGTTTATTTTGTGAGAAAAAGGAAATTTTAGTTTTTACAGTTTATACAACTGAAATTATATAAAAATAAATTTGGATGAAATTTCACGTGAAAATTCTTCCTTTTATATACTTCCAAAATCAACATTGTCTGCGTTGAATAATAAAATTATTTTTTTCTAATTATCAATCAGTTTGACAGAGCTTTTTAGCAATATGTATGTAAGAACTATCAGTAGATTTATTGTTACACACACACACACACAAGTGCGATATTATTATAAACAATCAGAGCAAGAGGGTAAACTGAAACGAGCAACGCATTAAAACGTGCTGTTGTCTAAGGGTTAATTAATATTGGACAAAGCACAGGTAATTTTTTAAAACATTTTTTCTACTTGAAAAAGGGTTCACGTGGATATTCAAAGCCCTTTTTTATAATTCGAAAACGCCTATTTTTCGATGATTCAGTTATTTAAAAACTCCCCCCCATCCAGTCGGACATTTCACTATTCCTTTCAAGTACTCTTCTGTAGTTCTCGGAAAATACCGACAAGCGAGGCGAAAACGTGTTGAAGGCTGTTTCCGGGGTGTTTCCCTAACAAGGTCACCTACAGTCTACCCTCCTGTTTCACGGCCTCATTGCCGTCGACGTATCCAGTCGTACTTTTTTTTGTTCATTTCACGATTCGTCTCTAAATTACTATTTATATTGACAATGTATTTTATTTTAACTTGAAAATTGAGGGCGGGGGATGGAAATGGGAATTTCTTTTTACGTAGTGTCTTCTTGCTTATTTTGAGAATTTTATTTTTTAAATGTTTTAAGGGGTCTCAGGGGTGTTAACGCTTTCTGGAGGGCTGAAAATATAAACAATATTTAAATACCTATAACTCTCTGAAATTAAAATTAAATAATTCGAATATTTTACACATTATTTATAAAGGAATGGGTCTTCAGAAAGGTGTAAAATGTTTAAAATATAATCATAATTTTAGAAATTATAAGCATATGAAAATAAGAAATATTTCTATAAGAAATATTAATTAAAATTTACGGCGTGCATGTTATTTTCAAAAGTAGTAGCTTTAATTACTAGAAATAAGTTGATTTATAAAGTTAAATGCATCCTTATTACACCCTAGTAATTTTAAATAAATAGAATAATAAATTATATTTTTAAAAAAATAAAAAAAAATTATATTTTCAAATTTTTTAAAAAATTTCAGTATTTTTCAAATATTTTGAAATACAAAAGATATATTATTCTTAATTTACTATGGTTTAAAGAGTATGATCCATTTTATAATTCTATAAAGTTTTATGCATCAAAGGCTATTTATTATACTAAAGGCATACTATTTTAGAAAATAGCGTGAGAAACGCAAAAATTACTTAATATTCATTACAAAATTATTTCTTATTTGCATAGGCTTATAACTTTTAAAATTATGATTATATTTCAAACATTTTGTACTTTTTTGAAACCATAATCCTTTGTAAATAATGTGTAAGAGATTCGAATTATTTAATTTAAATTTAAAAGAAGTATACCTGTTTGAAAATTGTTTATATTTTCATCCCTTGGGCCAAAATTAACACCCCTGAGACTCCTTAAAACGAAAAATTTACATATTACCGCTAAAGGCAGAAATCAGTTAATCTGCAGATTGGCTGACTAATCTGTGCATTATCTGGGTTGATCCGTTAAAGTGCGGAAATTGTTTCATTTCTCAAATTACCTAAGTAATCTGCGAATTACATAGATCTGCTTATTACCTACTAGGCATTCATTATGGTGAAAATAAGATAATTTTTTGGTGGAACAACAGAAACGTTTCTGTGCGCTTAAGTGAAATGTTGATTGTTTATTTTCTTGCTATTTAAAGAATCAAGTTAATACAATCGAATAATAATAAACTTTCAATATTTGTGACAAAATATTCAATTATAATTTCATCGCACCCCTCCTCTATATGACTTTAATCACTCAAGTGCCACCGGCGTATATAAACGTCTTGCTCGGCTTAAGCGTTAATTGTTCCGGACGTATATATACGTCATTCTGAAAAACGAGCTTTTCTGTGTACTGCTACCCCAAAAATTATTCTGAAGGTTTTGGAATGCAATAAAAGGACATTGATAGTTTTGTGAAGGATTTACTTATTCCAGAGGATTTGCTTATTTATTCATTCTCTCCCCCCCCCCCTAATACATCATATACGCGCGCCTTCGTGGAAAACGGTTGCGCATTGAGGATTAATGAAAAAAAAACCGGTACAAATTATCAAGATAAGTGTAATTTTTGTATATAATTTGATATATGACATGTCCACGGAATCGCTAGTAATTATTAATCTTGTTCTTAACTTAGTATTATTAAATTAATTATAAAATACATTGTGTAGTACTGATACATTTATATGTGTATTATATCAGTGTTAAAGTGCGTGTTTTTTTTATTGTATCAGAATGTATTTTGTTTGCTTACATTCAGCAAATTAATAATTTTTTTTTAAAAAAATCATCTGTTTTTGACTTTTTAATATGCTTGCACCCCCCCTCGTAGAGTTATCACGGTTGCGTGGCAGGAGCGGGACGTGGCAGAAGCGGACACTTTCAAACTCATCGTGATTTGAGCGGACACATTTTTTCCCCCAGATAGATATAAAATAGAAATAAAAACTTTCAAAGAAATATTTAAAAATTAATAGTAAGTAACAATATAATGAAAGGTATGAACGAATTTCAGGAATTTTGGAAAAATGTATTTTAGAGTCAAATAAATATTAGAACAGGTGCAATAGCCATACAATTAATTAGTTTCATGAAAGGAAGTAAAAATAAATACTAGAAGTAAAATACGCAAGATGCAAGGTTAGTTAGTATTTATTTACTTGCATTTATTTTTCTTTTATCTACTTGCATCTTGCGTATTTTACTTCTAGTATTTATTTTTACTTCCTTTCATGAAACTAATTAATTGTATAGCTATTGCACCTGTTCTAATATTTATTTGACTCTAAAATACATTTTACCAAAATTCCTGAAATTCGTTCATACCTTTCATTATATTGTTACTTACTATTTATTTTTAAATATTTCTCTGAAAGTTTTTATTTCTATTACATTTGGCTATGTTTAAAATGTATTCGCACTATAACATCTTAACAATTTAATACAAGTAATTAAATTTGATTGGCAAAAATGTATTTAACTTTGTAATTCGGTAATCGAATCTGTTCTAAGATGGGGGGGAAAATGTGTCCGGTCAAACCACGATAAGTTTCAAAGTGTCCGCTCAGGCCCCGAAATATTATGTGTCCGCTCCTGCCACGCCACCAGTTATCACATGCTCATAGGGGGGCGCTCCCCACAGTTTACAAACGCTGCATTAGTAGATAAAATCAATACTTAATCAATTGAAAAGCTACAATACAAAGAATCAAACGGCTAGAAATAGTAATGCAATTAAGGAAATTGAGATATGCTACTTATTTATTTTTCTACAGCTAAAGAATCGCGTTAATAAAATAAAGCCAACAACAAATTAGTTGACACAATCAATCATCAATTAATTGAAAAACTATAATATAAAAAAAAAAAAAAACCCAAACGGTTTTACGTATTATTACATTATTATACTTTGAATCTTGGCTAAACACAGATGTGAGAAGAAGTTTTTTTATTAATTTTACTCACCAATTCGGTCAGTGCAGGTTTAACCATTGGGCGCTTGGGGCGGGTGCCCTGGTGCCCAGAAGGATCCCAGATAAGCTGGACATAACCGGATTCAAGAGCCTCTCCTCGGATCCGCCAGTGCCAAGGGGGCCTGTAGGTCTTCTGTGCCCAAGGCCCGAAATGAGTTTAAACTGGTACTGAATTCGGTGCTAACTTTCTTGGAGCTAAACTTTCTGTTTTTTAAATCATGTTTGCGATTGCTATATCGTTATATACAGGGAGATCTGAAGGCATGGGCTTAAGGCAGGGATGGCCAACCCGCGGCAAGCTTGCCACAATGTGGCATGGCGGAGGTGTTTCAGTGGCACGCTTCGACTTAATTATTATTATCTTTTAAAAAATTTTATTAACAATTTTTTTTTACAATTATATCAAAATAAGGTTGTCCCACAGACAGGAAAAAAAACCCTCAAGATTTATTTTAAAAAACATCAAAATTAGTTACAATATAAATTCATCGCGTTGAGAAAGCACCTGCATTGTTGTGCGAGTTGGCTTTCCAAAGCTTTTTTCATTCACGAGAATTTGGAATTTGTGAGAGAGCTTATTTTAAAATATCTGGAAGAAAACACTGAACTACCCAGTGAGTACTTGCTATTTAAGAATGAAGATTGGCTATGTGATGTAGCTTTTTTTACCGATATTATGGGACATAAAAATAACTTAAATTTAAGATCACAAGTAAAAGTCTGTATTTTTCCTACTCTAGTTGGTCATATTTCTTCTTTGGGGACAAACTTTTGATTTATGTATTTATTTTTGAGAAAAAAAAGTTAACACATTTCATATTTATTCAGAAACAATCTATCAAAGTCAATAAGTGCTCCGAGTTTGATGGATTTAAAAATTTAATATCCATTTTGGCGTGATTCTTTTAGAGATAGGTTTAGTTTTTTTCAAGATGATAAAAAAAGCAGATCTTGTAACAAATCCTTTTTTAATTTCTCTGCAAAATGTTAATCGCTACCCACCTGAAATCGAAATTATTGTCCGCAGCCCCATACAATACCAAAAAGCAAATATTATGATTTTTATTGATTTTTTTTTTGGAAATTTGTACCAACGAGCATTTTTTCAAATTTACACGATTTGGCTGTCAGATATTGTAGTAGATTTGAATCAATGCACGTTTGTGAGCAAATTTTTCCCAATATGAACATAACAATATCAAAATAGCGTCCAAAATTAACTGAACTGATTAACAATAAAATCCAAATTTGAGCTTTGGTCCCAATTATTACAATATTTTTAAAATTTCCCTACTTAGACTTGCATTAAAAATGGGCTATTCGCATAAAAATTACTTTATTTAAGTACCATTTTATCGCCTTTTCATTTTTTCGAAAAGTTGGAAGTGGCACGCATAATTATTTTTAATCTGAAAGTGGCACTCTTCATAAAAGGGTTGGCCACCCCTGGCTTAACCCGGCACTACTCGCGCAGGGTGTGTCATACCCACCGTCTAACTTTTTTTCAACGCTCCTTCTAAACCTTTTGTGGAAAATGGATAGTTTCTCATGTAGCTGACTTTAAGGTCATATCCTTTGAGGGGCCTTAGCTTGTAGGCGAATTCTAAATATATATTTTTGGATATCACCTCTTCGGGAATGTCATACCCGGCGCGGGAATCTCCGTTACAGTTCTGAATGCATGAACACGCTTTAAATCTTCCATATTCTATGGCGTATTATTTTAGTTATGATGAAGACTATATCTATTTAATAAATACAGTATTAAATAGATATAGTACAACAGTATTTTCGAATGAAGTCATTCTCTTCTTGGTTATTATGAGGAAAACTCAAATGAAGAGTATAACAGCAAGTATGATTCCTCCACTGAAATCGATCCAGATTTAGAAAAGGGAGACACTGTTGAAAATAAATGTTTTATATGTAGAAACACAAAAACATTTGAGAAGGATGTAATTTTAAAGGAGGTAACTGGTACACATCTTATCCTTTTTTCAGATGAGCTTTTGAAAAAAAAAATTATTGCTGGAACAAAATAAGAGAAAATAAAAAAAGAAATCCTAAAATTTTTAAATTTAAAGAATAAAGAAGTTTACTCCTATTTGTTTATTTTGAAAAAGATACAGATTTAAAAAAAAATTAAGATCCAGTGAAAACATCGCACTCACTCACGACGCGATTAGAGTGTATACACAATGCACTGAATGTCCGTATAAAAAGAACAGAAAAACTAATTTTACGTGTGAAAAATGTAATAAACATCTTGTACTTCCTACTTTTCTTCACTTTTAACCTTTGTATACAAATTTTACGGTAAAAACGCAATGTAAACATCTTGGGTATGACACACCCTGCGCGAGAACTTTAGGTCGTTTTTTTCACGCGAGTGGTGACGGGTTAAGGGGTAAATGGTATAACATACATTTGAAATCAGCCGTGCATCATCCATTTTCCCTAACCCAAAAATACTTAAAAATGATTTATTACATTGTCGACTAGTTTTCTTATGCTTCTTGAATATTGAAATGACCTTGGTAGTTGAGTTATCACGGTCGCCATTTCCGCGTCACACAGCATCATTTCTGTCGAATCATGCATTTGAGTTCTGGTGCCACACTTAGAACTTGCAATGTACAGAGGGTCAGTGGCATTTTAAATCTGGAGAATATTTAATTCCTCGCTTTGGCGTGGTAGGAAAGTTGGAAGAGTGGGGTCCAAGCTCAGGTGTCGTATTCGTCATTGGCACAAAATTACAAGACTCGTCGCCAATTGCTCTCGTATTGTTTTGAACTGTGACAATGTTCAATCAATCAATATTGCAAAATGTAATGAAATTATTTTGGAATTCAAATCTCTTTAGTTTAAAATCAATTCACACACTCACACACACACAGACACATTTTATTAATACTTCTCACATGAAATCTTTCGAATAAACAAAACTCTTGAGGCAAAACATTACTGCGACAACATTATACGTTGCCATTATTCGTTAACATATACAAAGTTATTTTCCGTCATAAGTACTTGTACTATCACATGACAGATCACGAAGTTGTGGCACTCACATGCCGAAATAATTGTTTACATGGGCATTAACAAGAAATTTAGTTGAAAAAGAATGAAATGAAAACGAAAAACAAGTAATATAAAAAAATAAGAAGTCACAATTCCTCCTTAGGTTAACAAGGAAAAATTTTATTTTAGTTACTTTTTATTAAGTAATTACAATTAATATAAATATGTATATACATATGACACAATCAAAATATTAAGTGGCAAAATAGAAAACGATTTTCCTTGTAATTTTCCATTTTCCTCTCTATATAAGGAAGGGATTGCGAACCAATGGCACGCGTTCCATTGATGGCACGTGACCAGTGGCGAACACAAGGGGGAAGGGGGTTCCTAGGGGTCCTGACACCCTCTCCCCCAAAACCCTTGAGTTTTTTCGATTGATGATAATCCTATATAATTATAACGTAAAATTTAATTAAGTCCTTGTAATTAACAATTTATTTTATTAAAAAATCAATTGTAGTTGTCTTGAAGTATGATACGAGAAAATTTGAAAATTTTTGTGTTGAAAATTTTTTGTGTGTGCCACTGCACGTGACACAATATTTTGGGCATGCCACTGATCAAAAGGTTTGCCTTTTAGTTCAAAATAACAAAGTTCACGATGAAGTATTACGAACAAACGCGAGCGATCGGTCATGGTGTGCGAGACGGCGGGGAGAACACTCGTTTTTTATTGTCTTATAATCCTTTCTATATAGGGTTTTGGACTATTATTTTTTGTTACTATTTATTCATGAATTAATTTAAATTATTCCAATAAAATAGAATAGTAAAAAGAAATCACATTCTCAGAAATTAGGTCATCCCAGGTGGGATTCGAACCCATGACCTTTGGATTAGAAGTCCAACGCGCTATCCATTGCGCTACAGGAACCCAACGAACGCTTTTCCTTTCTATATATGGTATTGGACTATTCTTTTTGTTTGTTACTTTTTGTTCATTGATAAATTTTAATCAATGAATTAATATTTGAAAAAACTGTATTAACATCAAGTGTCATCCACTAAAAGTTTTAAAAAATGTATTTGAACTTGAGTGAATGAATAAAAAGTACTTTATAAACGATTGAATATTTGAACAAGATATATATATATATATTATATATATATATATATATATAGGAAGAGTGTGACTAATAGTAGGAATTGAAAAATGTAAGGGAAAAAAACTCTGTATAGTATTGTCACATTTATAGCCAATTAATTATTTTCGCTCGACAAAACACGTAAAAGCACTTTCTTAATTTTTTTTAAAGAAAATAACATAAATCGAACAATATATTTTTTAAAAAAATTATTCAATAAATTTTTTTGTACAAAATTTAAAAAATATTTTTTCAACTAATATTTTAAAAATTCTTAGAACGTGAAAAATTCTATGAATTAATGTTAAACACCTACAGTACCTTATTGAACTCTATTTTTTTTTCATTTTTCTTTTCCACTAATGTAAGAACTGTTCTTTGAAATAAAGCTATTTATATATATTGTGTGTACGAAACGTTATAAATATACACACACACACACATTAGAAAAAGTAATATTTTTTTAATGTTCGTTTTAAACGAACAACAAAACGTGCACGAGTTTAAAAAAAATAAATTACAACAACAAAACCAGGATCTTGAAATTTCTCCCAAATGAGTTTAGAATAAATTGTAATGAATAACAGTTAAAAAACTATTCTGATCAGAAATACAGCATTCATTTCACTGCGCATTAAAAGGGCTTCACAGAATTTCTGAGAACTATTTATGTTTCTAAATTCTTTTCCTCCTATTAATCTTTCTCGGAATTATTATAACAGTCAGTTTTTTTTTTCCCGTAGTTTTCTACAAAAATATTTTAATGTCATGTAAATATACTGGTTTCCGGGAACGTATTCTAGCTCTCCTTAATTTTTTTTCGCATACATTCCTTTTTAAATATTTCCGTGACTGCACTTTTAATTTAGAAACTGTGCTTTTCTTTAATTTATCGTTTTCCTACAGTTATTTGAATGAAAATTCTTGTTAACTGTGTTTACTTAAAAAGATTTTTCATCTTCTCATTAATGAAAATTTATCTTCTTTGTATATAAAAAGGGGAAAAAACGACTCTCTCATCGCGATATCTCCGGAACTATTAAATCTACAGATATGAAATTTGGCATGCATATTTCTTTTTTTTTTTTCAGTAGAGATACGTTAGAAACGAGTTTTACGAAAATCGACTTCCAGGTGGAATTGCGGGGATGTTAAAGGAGAAAACTTCCCTTTTTGAACTATAAGATCTAGAGACTTGAAATTTGGCAAATATGCTTCTTTTGTTCAGTTGAGACCCGATAGAATCTGAGTGGCTGAATGATAGCATATCACGTTTCCACGCTACAGGTCCGGAGTTCAAAACCCGAGCTGGACAAGGTCGACTCAACCAATCGTCCCTTTATTGAGCCGATAAAATGAGTACCAAGCTTGCTTGGGAACTAAACACTGGGGATTTCGCGTCAGACTGACTACCTGACTGGTACATCTTCTCATTTACCTCAATGCCCAAAATTATGAAAACTGAGATGAGCTCAGTAGGCCTTGGCTCTCATGTGCTATTGCGCCACTGAGCTTATTTTAAACACCCGATATATAAGAACGGGTTTTGCGAAAATCGACTCCCAAGGAGGGGATTGACGGGGGGGGGGGGGTTATACATAAAAAAATACCGTTTTTGAAATATTAGACGAACAAACCTGAAATTAGGCAAAGAAGTTCTTTCTGTTGGATAGAGATCTGCTAAAAATGGGTTATTTAGCTTTCCGGGGCGTATTATACATAAAACAAATACCGTTTTTGAGTTATTAAACCTATAGATTTGAAATTTGGCAAGCATGTTTCTTTTGTTGATTACAGATCTACTGAAAATGGGGTTTGCGGAAATCGATTCCGAAGGTGTGTTTACTGAAGGATAAGTATACTTCCGTAGTAGAAATTAAAATTCTGTTCTTTTTAAATCAAGACACGAAATGTATAGGAATATTTATAAATACATTAAAACTTTATTACAGGACTTAGCTAAAAAAAAATACCTTTAAAAAATGTATATATGGCCATACAGTATAATGAAAAACTCATCGAAGCTCATTGATATATATATATATTTTCTAACCCAAATTGCATGTATTGATATTATTGTTGCAATTATCAACTATATAGTAATGATAAGTTTGTATTTTCTTTTTTAAAAAAAAGTGTTTCTAAACACAGGTACCATTATATTTACAACACAGCATCTAACTCATTAAATATTGTTGAATCTGTGCTTGCTTAAAACATTAGAATCAACTCTAATTATTTAAAATAAAAGGTTTATACAGCGAAATCAAAATATTGTTGCTACAGAAATACAAAATAATAGTTTAATTAAGCTATAAAATCAGTAAATAATAACATAATCACTACAACTCTAATTAAAACTGAAAGCAATTTAATCTGAATTGAAAATAAATGTTGTTTTATACTTTTAAAACATTAGAAACAACTTGTGATAAATAAATCTGCTTACATGCAAATGAAAATTATTATTTAATAATACTGAAGAATTTCATAGATCCTAAGCAATTCGTATTTCCTTTTCAGATTTATATTTCTTTTTCGCATTACTACTAAATTGCAATAAATATTACTGAGTAACATTTTTGTTTGTTAGAATCAACTTGAAATTTAATGATTTTACGACAATTTCATACAACAAAAGCCAATTATTCTGATATTCAAAACAAAAAAAATCTAATCAAGTCGTATAATATAGTAATTACATAATTTTTACAGTTTAATAATGTGCTTTGATTAAAACAAAAACAAAAAAAAACCCCACAAAGTGGTACTTTGATTTTCAGGGATTTTGAAAAATTTCTTCGCTATATATTTCATGATACGCATTTCAAATTTAAAAAATCTGTATTTTGGACCAACACTTATCCTTGTGCTAATATATATCATATAAAAGACTACGAATTATATAGGAAGACAAACATTAATCTTAACCACTGAAAGATTTAGCTCACAAAGATTCAAATAAACTAGAAAAAGACATAATTTATCTAAAAATAAACCCGAGATTACTTCCTATATAATGTGTGTACTAGAATAGTACCAGAATTTTATTTCATTCAGATGGGACCTCGGATTAGTAATTACCATTGCAGATCTAGTACATGCCTCGAGAGTTGGTATTACTTTTTAGTGTGGCACACTATAGGTGGATACTAATTGCCACAATGTAATTTTGACGCCCAGTTTTCTCCCCAGAGGGAGGCACCCGAGCTCTGACGATGCGAAATTGTACTAGGAATTTAATTTTGCCGAGAACACCCAAGCCAAACGGCCTCTCTAGGGCTCGTATTCCGCATAATCATACGAAGTGGGCGATGTCGATTTTTTGCATCATGAAAATCCACCGATTTGGGCCGGAGTTGAATCCACAAACTTGAGCGAGCAAGGCCAGCGCCAAGCCAAAAACGACATCCATCATATAAATTTTTTTTAATTATTTCACCCTAGCCCTCCATGCAGTGGTGCACACAAGGGGGGGTGTCCTGGGGGTCCGGACACCCCTCAAAGCCCTTGAGTTTTTTTCGATTGATGATAATCCTATATACATATAACGTAACATTTAATTAAGTACTTGTAACTAACAATTTATTTTATTAATTAATGCTAATTAATTATTCAATAATTTATTTTTTTTATTGTTTTTTGTTAAGAAAATCGACAAAATCGGAAGAATCAATTAGTGTTGTCTTGAGGTATGATACGAGTTGGGGGACTTTCGACCATGGACTCCCCCCTTGAAAAATTTTGTATGCGCTACTGCCTCCATGACCTGGAGGCACACTATATTTGTTCTCTATGCATAAGAATAATTTTACCATGCAGTGAACATGTTGATGCGGGAGTATTGTTCTATTCGCGAATGAATTTTGAATTTCAATTAGTTTCTATAATTTCCAGAGGGAAATCACTACAAAGACACTATTGTTAGATTATTATTGTTATCCAACTTCTCATAAGCAACCCCACTTCCCTCACCTGGAGTCGCACAAAAGGAAGGGCTGTTCTCTGAAAAAAAAGTGATGGTCGGCCGTCCTAATCGTCCGCCACCGGCAGCCGATCGATGACCGCCCCGGGACGGAACGACAATCGGAGCGGCGAACACAATGGGTCTTTGACCGGAGCTTGTAATTGATTGCGTCTGCTGTGGGCATCATCGGCGGCACAATTTATAGTGCTCGCTCCCTTACGACAGTGGTTGCATCGAATGATGACTCGGGAAATGACTGCTGATTACCGAGAACCATTTGCTCTTTGCAATTGCGCCGACTGCATCAGCTTGAGTTGGGAGGACTGGGCGAAATTGCAATATGGAACAGAATCGGTGACTTGTGGGATTCGGAATTTTTAGGCTGCTGAGACTAGATTCGAATGTCGAAGAATTTTGTGTTCGTGTTCCCCTCGAATAAATAATCTCACCTACTTGCAGAGTAACACTTAAAAAGTTGTTAAATTAGACATCTACATTTTAAATTTGTCTACATCTACAATCTATCAGGAGTTGCGTCACATTTTATTAAACTGGGAGTGATCGCGCGGGGCACAGAGTCTTCCCAGGCTCACGAAATCGTAAATCCTGGGAAAACTGTTTATTTGTTACCAATGACCTTGACAATATCCTCCAAAATGACAGTCTACTTGGGAATGAAAATGTATTTGTCACATATCTCCCTCTTTTTTTGGGAGTGTCAAACGTTTTTTTTACAATCTTAAGGTACTTGTTTTGACTGAGTTCCAAAACACCACTTTTGTTCCAAAATACATGCTACATTCTCCCCCCCCCTCCCCTAGTGGTTTTGATTGCTGTATTGTACGACTTATTATGGTTTATAAATGTAAATAAGCAGAATATAAAAAAAAGAAAAGGCATGTGTGATCTCTGTTGAAACTGATCAAGCAAGAGAAGAACCTGCTGAAATAATGCATATTAATCAGCAGAGCAATTATGCAGATTAATCATATTAATGCAAATTTGAGAAAAGTGATGAACATGAAACGTTTCAGTTCAAAGGAAAATTTTCATAAGTGTACCACAAAACACAAGCAAAAAAAAGTTCACGTTATTTGTCGATCATCAAAGGACAATAAAACTGCAATAACTTGAACAAAATATGACAGTTTTACCTGCAAATAACATTCCTGAGAAGGTTGCCTGCAAATAACATTCCTAATAACGAAAATTGTCTGTGATTTGCGTCCTTTATTGTAGTCACGCGCATTTGAAACTTCATGGTTCAATTTGAGATTAATATTTTTCTCAAATTAACAGAGAAAAATTGACAAGTCCTTAAAAGTAGGAAAGTATACTTTTTCTTCATTAAATTATTCACCGCAATTATGATTTTTATCGTGTGCAATAAAAATAATTATAAAAAAAGTATTGGGGTGACTCAGTTTCCCCGCGGGACCATTAATGAGAGTATCGAATGCTCACCTGCTCACTAGTTTTTTTAGAAAAAATTTACAATTACTAAATCAACAATCTAGTAAACAAGAAGGGAAAAACTGTTCACATTCATTTGGATAAGAGTTGCTATTTAAGGTCTAGAGAAGTGAGTGAGTGAATATTAACGTCGCACTGTTCAACTATACGAAAGCTTTTGGCAACGGACCTCGTAATTTTGAACCATGGTCAAGTGACGAGGACGACACCTGATATGGCACCCCCTCCTAACTACCACACCACACCAACAGGAGGGCGTTTGAGCTCTCGACAAATTTAACGCGCATCGCTCCCCTACGCGGAGGGTCTTCAGTGGTTCTGGGTTCGAACTCATGACACGCCAGCCACTAGTCCGATACCTTGACCATTTGGCTACCGCGGCCACTCAAGCGAAGTGAAAGACAGGGGGCAGTGGAGGTCCAGAAAGAGAATCCTAAGTCTTGCTGAATAAATTGACTCGTCAAGTCAAGACTAGTACCATTACATCGGATCTTTAAGTGAGATAACTGATCCAATTATTTGTTTTAGATATTTAGATTAGTCATTAAGTTGACCGATCTTTCTTCGCTTAACTCGTTCAGAACTATGTTCACATACATGTGGTCACTTCAGAGTTAACGGTATCATATGAGAGATTGCGTTTTCCCCGTTCTGAGGCCCGTGATGACACCGGTGTGATCTGAAGTTGGAATGATTCTAAAGTATTAATTTCGGCGAATTTTTCAATAGTAATGATTTTATATGAATTTTAAATGGAATTAAACTTAACAGGAAAAATTGCCCTGTGTTCCCAGCGGTAACCCTCCCAAGCACTCTGACTTCGTTTGATGATGCTTAACTTCGGTGATCGGACCAGTGCCGATTTAAGCTCATTTCGGGCCCTGGGCGCAGAAGATCTACAGGCCTCCTTGGTACTGGCAAATCGAAATTTATAGCCATAAAATCTGCTTGTCCAGCTTATCCGGGCCTCCAATGGATAAATCGGCACTGGATTGGACAAGAACCGGTGTTTAAAGCATGGTATGGCCGTTAGCCATAGCATTTATTAGAAATTTGCTTTATCGCAGCAATACCAAAATTAAAGATAACTCGCTAAGTTGACAATCCCGATTTCGCATGTGTCGTACACGCTGAATCGGCAATCATGTGCTTCGATCCATATAATGTCGCTACTGCGGTTGCATACTACATTAGCTCTCTTAGAAAAATATCGCAACGACTGCCTGATTGGAATCGTTGGGTAAGAAGAAAGGCGTTGTCCCACACGAAGACTTATGAAAAATCAATGGAACTAAATACTTCCCTTTGCAGGAAGCTTCAAGAGCTGCAGGTTTATCAAAATCTGAGAACTTTTTAAATGAAGTGTTGAATGATGAAGCTTTAGTAACGAATTAAACTGAAGAGGAGCGCACGGAACGAATTTTGCTAGTGAGTGAGTGAATATTAACGTTGCACTATTCAGCTACTCATTGACTTTTGTTGAGGGACCTCCAAATTTTGAACCATGATCCAGTGACGAGGACGACTCCTCAGCTTGCACCTATTTTCCGTACTTCCCCACTAGACCAATAGGAGGACGTTTAAGTTTCGACAGATTTAATACGCATCGCCCCCCCCCCTACACGGCGGATCTTCAGCGGAACTGGGCTCGAATTCATGACACGCCGGCCACGAGTCCGTTACCTTGACCACTAGGCTACCGCGGCCTACGCGAATTTTGCGAAAAAAAGAACAAATAAATAGAATTACGTAATAATGTACAATTACAGTTTTACAGTTTGTGCAATAATGAGTACGAAAAGTTGTATAATATGTACAACAGAGGTTGGTTTGCCGTTAAGTGGACAGGGGTTGCCCCCCACCCCAGTAGCATTAAAAATACAAATGTACAATAATTAATTCAATTTGATTTTTCAAATATTTTATATAAAGAACCTGGACTAATCCAAAACATTTTTCTCATTCCCCTATTTTTTTTTATCTCACATAAGCAAAATAAGATCCTAACATCAAACCGTCGCGATATAATGAATAATACATTATAAATTGATTCCCATAGTAATACTTGACGTTAAAAATCGTTAATACGGATGTTGCCATTTCTAGGCGAGTCTGCTGGCTGTATATCGTTAAGTGTGCTTCACACTCGTCCTTAAAAATACGGGCCGTCATGTGATTGGATCACGCGAACGTATTCCAACCGTCAATTAGCCATCCCACTGTTTCGTGTGTTCCATCCACTCGTGATTAATTCTGCCCTCACACTATGTGGTTATCGTCTGCGAAAATGGGTGTGGTATGCATGCCCTCTTATCGTCTTTCCCACCAACGTGGAATTTCCGGAATTATTCGTAAGCTTCTTAGTGGGAGAACAAATAACGAAAGCCGCTTTCGAAGAATCTTTTCAGGACGTAAATATTTTCTTTGAAAATAATTGCATTTTCTGAGCCGTAACGAAATAGCACGTCATAATAATGAATCGGTTCTGTGTTTAATTAAATTCATTAAGGAGCATCCCTAAGGGGAATTGTCGATAGTATGGGCGTTGTTTGCATCGGGCCGTTGATTCGAGTTATACTACAAAACATCTGTGGGTAGAGCAGAGATCTTTTTAATCGCGTACCCTTAAAATGAAAATAATTGTAAATTATATCTTCCTATATGGGAATATATGGAGGTACAATTTACACACACACTCACATATATATGTAATAATTCCCATTAGTTTTATCTTGAACATGTTTTTAATTTGCAATGGTTCTGGCTTTCAGGACACTCATAAATAATAACTAGCTACCCGCCTAACGGGAATCTTTCGAACTAAACTAGGGTTTGTAGCTCCGGGATCCCGGGATTAAAATAACTAATCCCGGGATTTAATTTTTGTCTGAATTATATATTGTAGGGTTTTTTCCCCAAAGTATTGTGAATCTGGTATTACATTTAATGTATCTTATTGACTTTTTTTGTACTGTATACGTTTAATGTCAGTTTTCTTACGTGTTAAACCTTGAAGGGTTCGAGGTGGGTGTGTATGTTAAACCGGGAAATTTGAAATTTTTTTCTCTTATTTTCTTCTGTAACTTTCTCCCCATCGCGAGTGGGGTCAGAAAGCGGACATTTCTCCCACCCTCAAGATGTCCGGTGTCAGCTAACTTTGACAGAGGCAATTAGAATTTTTGGAAAATATCTAATAGGGTTTTCAGTCCCGGAATTCCGAAACCCCGGGAT
This sequence comes from Trichonephila clavata, assembly GCA_019973975.1. NCBI lineage: Eukaryota > Metazoa > Arthropoda > Arachnida > Araneae > Nephilidae > Trichonephila > Trichonephila clavata. Next base: position 38,936 of record BMAO01015567.1, read on the forward strand.
CCCAATTTTTTTACCAATCCGGAAATCCCGGGATTAAAATAACTAATTCCGGGATTTAATTTTTGTCTAAATTATATTTTAAAAATTTTTTCTGATAAAAAGTGTTTTAAGAGTTTAATTCTTCAAAAATTTATATTTTGCTTATGGAATATGTAAGTAGAATTTTTTTGTGCAATTATAAGTGCTATGGGTAATAAATATATATATATATATGCTCATTTCTCGCATGGGAGAACGTCGCACAGATCTAAGTGGCTCACTGCAATGTTTACATAATAATATAAACAACATATCCACACACACAGAATAGATTTTATCACAGTTTGTTCTTCAATTAAATGCCGTTAATTAATAGCGGACCTGCTTGGAATACTTGAGACACTTCAAATTCCATTGCATTGCTAACAGTTCATGCAACTTGATCCTCAATTTCAAATGAGGTAACACTTGAAATTGATCACATTCTGATTCAATAACTGGATCAATTTATGTACAGGAATTATTGTGCAGCAGAAGGACTAAATAAAGTGATCATATATGCACCAATGCAGTCTATTAGATTTCAGACACTGTCATCAAAAATTCAAAAAGAAATGTCCCTATTTTGAAAATGAAGGGAGACGTGGTGACTACCTGAAAAGAACATACCCTTATTTAATGACGATAATACCTACTAGTAACGAATCTGAACGTGTTTTTTCTTCGCCATGGCAGCTTGTAACAAAAATAAGAAGCCGTTTCAACGATGAAACGCTGTGTTTTTATAATCTTATTTACAGAAACACAATAATTGAAAAAAATGCTTCTTTTTTAAAATTTCATTATTCACTATTTTTATTTGTTTTTTTATGATGAATTAATTATTTTTGTTTCATTAAAATAATATTAAATCGATTTTTAATTATATTTTCAATTTTATTATGCAATTTTAACTATGCTAATATGTAAGTATTTTTAATAAATAGTCCAATCCTAATCCCGGGATTTGGATAATGTAATTCCGAAATCCCGGGATTGAAAATATGACACGGGATTGCAAACCCTAAACTAAACCTATCCACACCAATAAAAACATTCTATCCATCTGCGCAGATCATTTGATTTGCACTTCCGTTTGCCGTTTTTGGACAAATTCTACCGTAAAGCTTACTAAAGCTGCTGTCATTAATACCCTTTTCTTCCGTCGGTTATAGCAAAATTGCCTTTGCAAAGTCACCAAGGTATTTTAGAAAAGATACCGAATTAAATAATATGAAATTCTGAATCTGAAAAATCTACAGATCATCTTCTATCCATAAAGTTCAAAAAAATAAATTTCAAAAACCTGCATTAGAAGTTTGAAAAACTCAGTTGAGCTTCGCAGTGGTGCACACAAGGGGGAGGGGGGTGTCCTAAAAGTCTGGATACCCCCCAAAGCCCTTGAGTTTTTTTCGATTGATGATAATCTTATTTATATATATATATAACGTAAAATTTAATTAAATACTTGTAATTAACAATTTATTTTATCAGTTAGTGCTAATTATGAATTAAATAATTTATTTTTTACTGTTTTTTGTTAACAAAATCGACAAAACCAGAAGAATCAATTGGTATTGTCTTGAGGTATGATACGAGTTGGGGGACTTTCGGACCTTGAAAACTTTTTGTGTGCGCTACTGGAGCTTCAATGTTTTCCCATACATTAATATTACACCGGAAGTAGGATTGGAAGTCATTCGGTTTTGCCTCAATGCTGATGTTTAGAAAGTAGAACTAATATAAACCGAGATTTCTGGAAAATTCGCCCTCTTTCTCTTTACCTTCAATACGTGTAACTGGTTGCAGCTTGTCTGCGTGTCTTTGTTATGCCGTCCATTCCCTGTTTTGTGAAGAAATGTGAAATAAAGTGGAATAACCTACTACAAGATGATGCCTCACAATCCAACATTCTCTGCATGCACACCTACTCTCGGAATAATGATCTTATTAAGAAATCCTTTCAGCTGGCCACGCCTTTACATATATATACAGCAGGACTTTTGTTTAACGAAGTCGTTAAATCCCGAAGGAAAAAAAAACATTATGTTGAAAATTCGCTAAATAAGAGTTCCGTCTTTTAATATACTTAAATCAGCATAAAACAAATTTTAAATTCATAAACACTATCTATTACTTAAAAAGGTCCACAAACTCTCTCAAATGAAGTTAAAATTTCCTCTTTTACAAACTTTGAAAGACCTCGAGGAAAAATTGAAAGATGTGCCACCCTAGACTAAATTATCACCACTAAATTGCCCTTAATGAGAGAGAGAGAGAGAGAAAATTCCACTAGAATATGTATTTCGATCAAGCGTATTAAGTCAGGGAGGGGTGGACAAAATCTTGGGGGTCCACGATGTCAGGCTGATACATAAAGGGAAGGGGGGGGGTGCATGTCGATCAAAAGTTTATGAACCCCTGCCCTCAAACAATGGTCCCCAACCCCCAGACTGCGGACTGGTACCGGTCAGTGGACCAAATGATTCCGGGCCACCCAAAGAAGATTAAATTGTTTCCATTTTATTTACTGTAGTTTATTTCTCTCAGGTTTGTGCGACTTTCCAAGAAAATCACTTTTTATTCGTTTTTTTTGGGGAAATTGTATTTTATTCTGAAGGCATATTTGAATACAAACAAATTAAAATTGAGAACACTGGCAGGGAAAGCCTGGCTTGGAAAAGGCTTTTTGAAAACTTTTTCCTAGTAGGCCTGGAAAAGGCTTCTTGAGAAGGCTAAGGTCCACCCTGGGCTGTCGAGCCACTGAGGAAAGAAGGAAATTAAAATTATTAAATCAAAACAATCTAAAATATAAGCAATCAACGTCCCCCTTTTCAGCGGGGCGTAGTAGTCATCAAAAGTTGACCGGTTTGCGCCGCGGCGTTAAAAAGGTTGGAAGGCACTACACTCAAGTGTGATAATCCCGAAAAAATCCCTCAACAAAGTAAACATGCTTCCTTATTTCAAGTCTAAATCTAATAGTTCAAAAACGAAAATTCTTTTAATAATAAACCCCATAAATCCCGAAAAAAAGTTCGTTATGTGGAAAATTCGTTAGACATCTTTTAATATACATTTGAAACCACATAAAACAAATTTTGAAGTCATAAACACTATATATTATTTAAAATAGTAATTATTTATAATATTTTTGAAAATTAATATCTTTATTTTGTATACCTTACCCATAAAAGAAAAAAAATTGGTAGAAAAAACAAGTCCTTGTCCAGTATTTTCAACTTTAAAATATAATTTTATATTAACAAAGTTGAAGAATTTTTTAACATTTTCCAATTTTAAAAACCTACAAGTAATTTTAAACATACATCATTTTGTTACCAGTAATTTTAAGAATGCACTACTACATGCGTTCTTAACTTTAATCACTGATAAAATCTGTTAGTTTTATTTGAGTTTTTATTCGATATGTTACAGCAATTTTATTATTCTGGGTGAGTTAGGCACTTGGTAAAACCAGTACAAGGTAACCGACAGCCATAAATTGTGTTAATAGAAAGAATAATTTGAAATGTCAGAAATATTTTGAAAATAGACAGAAAAAATCGAATCACAAGCGAAACAGTTCATTAGACAGAAAATGCACTTTAGGTTATTTTTCGAAGAAAATAGTAAAATGTTCTTGGTTCCAGGAAAAAGTTCGCAAAATAGAGGTTCGTTATACGAAGGTTTGACTGCATATTGTTTCTATAGTAATAATTTATTTAAACTTTATTGTAAATTGATTTAAACTGGAAATTTTCGTTTCTTGTACAAGTCTCGCCTCAGCAGTAATATGCTTTAAAGTAATACGTTACAGATTTAAGTAATTTGGTGAAATTGCAAAAAAAAAAACTATATGTTTGTATGAAATCCTCAAGATTCAGTCAATGAGACGAGAATTATAAAAGAAAAATCCATTTTCACCATTTTATATAATCATGTTCCCATATAACAAAACCGAGCATCATCCAGCATTTATAGAAATCCACAAATTAAAATGAGAACTTAAATGATAAAGAATGTCTGAGGCAGGATTAGTTGCGTTATAAATCACTAGATAACATTAATGTATTCGTCACCCAGAAACCCGCGACTGTGTCTAAACGAGTTTTCTAACCTTTCATTTCCTGAATGTGCCACAGCTAGGGGTCGTAACAGCTGTCGCGAGGGCTGACAAGGATATGTTTCCGTGACTTAGAAACAAATAGGATCACCTGAGGATATCTGTAGTAAATGAAAATAATAATGATAGTGTATAGTTTTTATTTTAAAAATACACAGTTGAAGAAAGATATTTAATTTGTATTTTCCTTGTTAAGTAAATTTATTAAATTTTTATTGAGAAAGGTATAATTCACCAATTTTTTACTTTATGTTTAAATATAAATACACATATTGTGGAAAAAACACTGTGATAAAGTATATTTTAATAAATCAAGAGAAACAAATGAATGTATACCGTGGCACACACAAGGGGGGGAGGTGTCCTGGGGATCTGGACACCCTCCCCCAAAGCCCTTGAGTTTTTTTCCATTGATGATAATCCTATATATATATATATATATATAACGTAACATTTAATTAAGTACTTGTAATTAAAATTTTATTTTATTAATTAATGCTAATTATTAATTGAATAATTTATTTTTTACTGATTTTTGTTAACAAAATCGACAAAATCAGAAGAATCAGTTGGTGTTGTTTTGAAGCATGATACGAGTTAGGGGACTTTCGATCATGGACTTCCCCCTTGAAAAATTTTGTGAGCGCTACTGAATGTATTACTTAAAAATTATTCACAATTTTAAATATCTGTGTATACAGTGGCGCACGCAAGGGGAGGGACTACTGGTCCGGACCCCCTTGCGTATTACTACTAATTTAATTTAGTATACTAATTTAATCAAGTGTTTGTTATTAATGTTTCATTTTATAAATTAGTACTAATTATTTTTTCAATAATTTATTTCTTACTTTTTTTATTTCCGACAATCGACAAAATCAAAAGAATGTGTTCGGCAGCGTATTGGAGTATGATACGAGAATGATGAACTTTCAACCTTCTCCCCCCCCCTTGAAAAGTTCCTATATGTGCCACTATGTGTATATATTTGGAGGGCCGGGGGTAGCCTAGTGGTTAGAGCATCGGACTCCAGACCGGAGGGCCTGGTTTCGATGCTCGATGCCACAAAATACCACCGAGTACACACGGAGTACGTGCTCGTTAAATCAGTGGGTCCGAAAGTCTTGTGGGCGGTCGCAGCAGAAACCAAGAGTGCATGGGGCTGGAGAATATTTCCCTCCCCTTCAGTCCCATGCCTAAATTGTGGAGGTGGAGATAGGTAGTGACGCCATCTATCATTAAGAAATCCAACCTGTCTCACAGGCTCTGGCAACTTTCATTCCTTCCTTTCGGGAAAGACACGACAACAACAACATTGGAGAGTCGGGTGATATGAAATATTAAGGTTTTGGCTCTGTTTGTTGCTTCTAATACTAGAGGAAACCTTGAACTGCAGAAAAGAGACTCTCATCATGTATTACATTGAGAGTTGACCGCTTGTTTTTTGTCGCCAAACACACACACACTCGACTCGCGACGGAACAAAATGTGATTTGCGATTTTCAAAAGTTTTTGTAGGCAAGTTTTCAAGCATTTTTATTTACTAGTATACATGCGACTTTAACACTGAAGTTAAGCATAATGTACGCTAAAAGAATTCTAGTTAGTAATATTGTGGTCGATTTTTAGCTGACCATATTTTTTGTCCTTCAGTTTAAAGGTTCGTTTTCCAAGATGGCGTGCCAGGTATTGTACCTAGTATTCCATAACACCAGACATAAAAGTATAGCTTTCCTTATGACCCGACAAAATATACCGAATAAAAATTGGCTCGTCTAGTAGAAAGGCTGATACACGTTAAATCTACTCCTTATGTGGCATGGTGTGGAAGTTAAGAGAGTGGGGTGAGAGCTGAGGTGTCATACTAGTCATTTGACTGAGGCTCAAAATTGTGAGATGTGACACCACTAGCTTAAACAATATCTGATGAAATAAATATCTAAATAAAATTTAAGATTATGAATTCCTCTTCCTCTTAATTAGTATTCTTCAGGGTTATTTAAGGACAAAGGACAACGAATCTTCATGTTTTGATTGAAAATAAGGAGAATGACATCTGGACTAATATCTCCGAGGAAGCTTCACGACCATAAAAATCGAAATGTCAGATAACAGTGTTCAAGAGCGAACAGCTCAAAGATTAAATGGCAGTGTGATAAAATCATGCCGGTCACGAAGTCTGTGGACTTATCAAAAGTTTACGGAGGGCCATAGTTAAATCTGTCCTCTCCAAAAGTTAGATAATAATTTTTTTTTCTTCAATGGGGCTGCGCATTGGTATTTTAAGCCTTTGCAGACCTAGTACATTACCCAGGAGCTGGTATAATTTTTTAGCGCTGCGCCATATAGGCGATACCAATTACAGCAAGCAATTTTGACGCCCAGTTTTCTCCACAGAGGGAGGCACCTGAGCTCTTGGCGATGCGAACCAGTATTAGGATTTAATTTTGCTGAGAGCATCCAAGCCAAACAGACACTCTAGGGATCTTTAACATGCCACATAATCATACGACATAGCCGCTGTTGATTTTCTGCATCATGAAAATCCACCGACTTGGGCCGGAGTCGAACCCGCAACCTTGGTGCAGAAGACCAGCGAAAACCAACCACGCTACACAGCCGGCTGTAAGATAATAAAATGAACTCGGATTATATCTGCCTAAGACAGCGTTTCACAAACTGTGGGACTCGCCCCCTAAAGGGGCTCGATAACTTTACGAAGGTGCCGCGAGGATAATAAAAAATCAAAAACAAAAGAATATTTTTAAATATTATTAACTTACTGAAAGTAAACAAAGAGAAAATACATTCTGACATAATAAAAAATAAAATTAACATTTGAACTGATTTAATACACTTATAAATGTATCAGTTCTGTACAATGTATATTTTATAATTGATTTAACAATTCTAAGTTAAAACAAGTTTAATAATTACCAGTGACTTCATGGACTTGTCTTATATAAAATTACATACAAAAACTAACATTTATTAATTTGTATGGCTTATAGTTAGTTCCTTGACTGCCGATTAAAAGCTACGCGATTCGCTCCCCAATGTTACCGTTTTCCAAGTAGGCGAGCGTATATGAGGTATTGTTGTGTGTAGGGGAGGGGGAGGAACAAATAAAGAAATCCTCTGAAATAAGTACTAGCGTCTGGTCTAGCGTACTAGGTCTGCAAAGGTTAAATACCAATGCGCAGCCCCATCAGAGAAGAAATAATTGCGGATCAGTTGCAACCTTATACGGCGTCTGCTTTCCTAACTGGAAATGGGATTTTTCAGCAGGACAGCGTCCCATGTCAAAAGGCTAGAATTGTGTAAGAAGGGTTCGAAGAGCATAAAGATGAATTCCAAACAATATCTTGGCCACCTAACTCCTCGGATCTTAATCTGATAAGGCACCATTGGGTTTTCATAGAAAGGCAACTCAGAGATCAAATATCTTCATGTTGGAATATCTCTACTTTACGCGACCACTGCTCAGACAAATGGTACAACCTATCTCCAGTCATCTAGTAAGAACTTGTGGTATACATGCCAAGGCGAGTTGCAGCTGTTTTGCAGGCAAAATATGGTGCAACGTGTTATTGAGTGATGTTGATAATGTTTTGGCTCTTCGGTGTATATACAATTACACTTCACAGAGTATAAATAAAAAAACCCATTACGATTGAGAATATAAGAGAAGAAATGTGTTAGATATAATAAACTGAGAAGGAAAAAAACTGGCTAACTCTACTATTACTCTGATTATTTTATTTGAGTTGTTCTAAGTCAGAATGTGTTATCAGTGTTGAAGCAGTGTTCTGTGTAGAAAAATGTTCCAAGGTGGAGTACCCCTGATATTAAAACTCAACATCAGTTCATTTTCAGAGAACAAAACCTGTTACTATCTATTAGGCTTACATTTTCTTTAAAAATTCAGCGTCTTTAAAATTCTAAGATATTCAATAAATAAAGCCAATTTTCTTCTAAATATGGAAATAACTCATTCGACATTTAAAAATCAAGTGGACAAAACGATTTTTTAAAAAAAGTAACATAAGGCTATTGACGATAGATATCACAATTTTGATCCCCTATCAAATGACAAGGATGAAACTTCACCCAAAAATTTCCATACCACGCCGAGACGAACTATGCAACATAATCTATGCTGCAAAAAATTGATTTCGGTATCCGACTACTTGCGACAACTTTTTTAAAAAAAAAAATGGAGATATGGAGATTTTTTGCTGTTGTGATTTTTAGATTTTTTTAGTATATTTTAAGACAACGAAGCTAAAATTAAGAAGAGAAAAAGGAATTATTATTACTAAAATGGGTGTGCGGGGGGGGGGAGAAAGGAGCCTTACAGTAGTCGCATATGATGTGTAACATCTGATATATTATCGTGGTAAAATACGCAATAGTGATTTTAATCCAGGAAAAAAATGAATCGGGTATGATTGGAAATAATTTTCCATCGAATAATTATATCTTTAATGAAAATTTTATTTAATTAACGCAAGGAGTAATGCAATTTTTTATCAAAAATATTTATTCTTGTTCAATTTGGGGAAGAGCGGTGACAATAGATTTATGAAAACTAAAATATGAAAAATAAAATACTTGTGATTTCAAAGTACTTAAAAATCGTTGAAAAACAGCGTCAATAACAGTACCACTGTTAGTTGTCGAAACATTTCGATTTGTGTTCATTTCGAGCTTGAGTTCATCTTTCAGAAAAGCTATGAGTGGCTCAGCTTTTGGCAAACTGAAGTTAACGTTAAAATCACCACTCAAAATCATGGGAAGCGAGTGATAGTTTTTTTAAAAAACAGTAGAAACTCCTTCGGTATACGGTTAAAGTACAAAATGCAGGAAATCTAATTTTTTTAATTGTTTGATTCAGAGAAATGTATGCGACCACCAAAATGATTGTATGTCCATTTTCAAATAAGCATTCTGCCACACATATGTCCCCAATATATTGACTAACAATACCCACTCCACTTGTTTGACGATCAATAATGTTCATATATTACTTTCTCGTACTTTGTCAGATGCTTAACAGTTAATATAGTTATTATTATAGTTTACATATATAAATATAACTTCAGATTTCATACACAACGAGCCCTGACACTTTGACAATTGAGCGTAAGAATCGCAAGTTTATTCTGGATGAAGTCTAATAAGACTTACTGGTATGTGCGAAGTGGACTTAGAGTAAAGTAAACGAAACCGAGTTTTTGAATTCCAATCTTTTGAAAAGCTAAATTTTACAATATAAAACAAAAAGCTGGCGGCTTGATTGCTACTAGAGTTGGAACCCCGATACGAGGGTAGCGAAGAGACTCCATCAAGCGCATGTTTAAAAATGAGAAATAGTACAGAAAATCAAAAATACCCTTTACTTAATTAGTTAGTTTTTTAAATCGAGAAATCTCTCTCTCTCTTTTAAACACAATTAAAAATATTATATTGACCTCGACAGGAATTAAACTCAAAGTATGAAAATGATACGCACTAAAATATTTATTGAAATAATTCCATATTACTGTCTCGTATTTTTTTACGCTTAACAGGAAATATAATTATTAATATATAGTTTACACAAAAATAAATATATCCTCAGATTTCACACACAACGAACCCTGAGACTTTGACATTTGAGCGTAAGAATCGCAAGTTTATTCTGGATGAAGTCTAATAGGACTTGCTGGTATGTGCGGAAGCTTAATTGCTACTAGAGTTGAACCCCGAGACGAGGGTAGCGAAGACACCAACAAGCGCGCTGATTGGTCAAATCAAACAGCACACGCTTCCCGACTTCCTGTTAAGCATTTCCGTCCCTTTTCACGAAATCACTCCAACAAATATCCAGCAACCGAGAGTAAAGATGTTACACATCAAAAATGGGTACAAATTTACAAAAAATGACACAAACGCAGCCCATTCTGTTCCAAAAGTTTATGAACATATTCTCTATTTTTCAATTTTTATGCGTTACTTTGCTATTCATTTTTGAATTGATCTTCAGGATAAGAAATATTAAAATTTTTACAAAAACTAGAGCCCTTTGTCTTAGTTATTATATGAAATTCCTTAAAGAACAGGGATTATATTCTCATAAAAGACTGGAAATTTCGTAATAAAACAGGGATTGAGAAATCTGAAAGTTAAAATACTTCTACTATTATACAAAAAACACACAAAAAGTTTCAGTTGATTATTTTCAAAACTTTCTGAGCGATCGCTGTCCAGATATGAGCATTTTAAAAACACACACACACATTTTGAGTAAAACGCGTTTTAAAGTATGACATCTTGCTTAAAAGTAGTAGCATCTGCTTTTACTAAAACACTTGTAGTTTTTGTTCTAGTGAACGGAAAATAATAAACGGTATTTTTATAAAGCTTATAAAATGGTCTATAAAATAAAATCATAAAAAAATTTGTCAATTTATTGCCAAATTCACGATTTTAGGGTTATCGGATACCTTAATACAAACAAAAACAAAAAGCACAAGATAATATACTCTATATATGGCTTTCATTTCAGAATATTATACAAAAAGAAAAGTTCGAATTCTTGAAAAATATGTTCGGAGTAGCGTTTCTGCCTTTCGGAGTGCCTTTAGTTATATATATGCGACAAAAAGATTATTTAAGACCCTTATTACAAGAACTCTTTCCCCTCAGTATATATATATATAGTATATACATATCCACTATAAAAATATATATCAACTCAATCTGCGAACTTTTCATCTACCGTTTTCATTCAGCTGTCATTCTATTCACTCCCATCATCTCATTCACACTTTTTTTTTCCATTTTTATTTTTGCTGCAGCCTTGTAGAATGCGCGTCGCATGTCAACCCGCTTTACCATTTCTCCGACACTTAGGGGAGCAGAAAGGGGGCTGTAACGCCTCCGTACATATGGAAGGCTTTCTAGGGCTCATTCTAAATCCCCCGTATTCATCCGTCTTTCAGAATCAACATCCGGTGCTGGTAAGGACCAATCAGAAGCGAGAAGGATATTCAACAACCCCCCACCAACTGCTCTGGTGGAGTGTGATACCCCCTCCTTCCCCCCCCCCAAGCATTCTTCCAACAGCCCCAGGAATCGAAAGCTATTTGTAGACCCCTCATTCCCCTCCCCTAAGGGAAAGGGGGAGACGAAGGAATTTCTGAAAGTGATCTTTCCTACTCCGGGGCAGGGGGGAGGAAGGGAACGGTAAATCGAACATCTGAAGAAGCAATCGAACTCTTTTGTGAGAGAAATCTGTGTCAAGATTTATCACCTGTGCACCAGTTGATCCATTTAGAACAGCAGGGAAATAGTGAGACTGTTCCACTTGAAATAGTTTTTGTTCTGTTTTCCATAGAATTTGGATGTTCTGTAGTTTATTTCAAAACTCTTGATAACCCTGACCAATAAGATTTCAGAAAGGGAAAGTTTGATGGGAGTCAGTCAATACGTTTAACGTTAGTGCTTGAATTAATGTTCTGTTTACCTGTTGAAGGGGAATACCGCCTAAACTCTGAACTTTCTTTCAAATGAAGGGCGAGGGGGTTGACCAACATTTATGTTGTATTTTCATTCAATCACCCCACAACGAGTTAGGCGAAAACGCGGTGTCCTACAACTTGTGACAACTTTTTAAAAAAAATGGAGAAATGGGAATTCTTTTGTGGTTTTTAGATTTGTTTAGTACGTTTTAAGAAAAATATGCTAAAATTAAAAAGAGAAAAATAAATTATTTTTACTAAAATGGGTAAAAATTTACGGAAAATTATATAAATAGGGCCCGTGATGTACCAAAAGTTTATGAACAAATTTTAAATTTTTTCAATTCTGATGTGTTGCTATGTTATTCATTTTCAAAATGACCTTTAAGGTAAGAGATATTTTAATTCTTACAAAAACTAGAGCACTTTATCATAGTTATTATATGAAATTGCTTAAAAAAAACAGTGATTATATTATCATGAGGGACTGTCAATATTGTAATAAAACAGTGATTGATAAAGCTGAAGGTTAATTCACTTCTACTATAATACGGAACATTCACAAAATACTTTAGTTAATTATTTTCAAAACATTTTTAGCAATCGCTGTCCCCGTTTGAGCATTTTCAAAAAAAAAAAAAAAACACACACACACACATTTTGATTGAAACGCGTTTTGAAGTATGACATCTTGCTTAAAGTAGTGGCATCAGCTTTTACTAAAACACTTGTAGTTTTTGTTCTAGTCAACGGAAAACAAAAAACTTGGTATTTTTAAAAAGCTAATAATATGGCCTATAAAAGAAAATCATTAAAAAATTGTTAGTTTTTGGCAAAACCAATAATTTTAGGGTAGTTGGATATCTTAAGATGAAATATCGGCTTACACAAAATAATGCAATGGTTCCGACAAACTTCTTTAAATTTTCATGCATATTTTCCCTTAACGCGAAACGAAAATCTCGAAACATGAAAGTTTTTTTCCCGGGAATGAACAAAATACGGAAAATTCCAGTTCCGCAGGCGAGATTTAAGAGGGGTGTGAAATAAAAAAAGAGGTCGTTCCACATGTTTCGTAGAAAGGAGACTAACTTGGCTATGAAATACCCTCGGAATAGCCTGTGACACGAGCCAATTTTGTTTACCTAAGCTACCTTCACCCTCCATCCCTACAAACGCCACTCGTAAACATCTAATCTCTCAACGGTTGACTTTGAAATTCAGTGACGAGTACATCGCAGTGGGAGTAAAAGTCAGTGATTTTGGTTCGCTTTATTTTTTGCTATTTTAGAAGAGTTTTTTCATTGGCAAAAAACATGCCATTTCCCTTAAAATGAAGATGGAGCTGCTTAAGGCTGTTGATTAAAAACAAGAGACGAAAACAGAAATCTTTAAATCTTCTCTTTGTCACTGATTTCTACACTTTTTCAACAATAATTAAAAAGAGAGGGCATATTAATAAAAAAAACGTTCAAACATTCACCTAAATGCATGCATACACATATATTTATGAAATAAAACGTACTATAATAAACTTAATTTTATTGCACATATTTTTTTTTTTTTTTTTTTTGCAATATCCTTTAACACGGAAAAATATTTCACTCTCTTCAGTTTCGTGTTAAATGGTTTTTACTGTATTTCACTGCAGTTACAGCCATTTTTGAGACATTTATCATATCGGGAAACCAACTTTTCTACATCCTCTTTAAATCCTTCTTTAAGAAAGATGTCGCTGAAAAGCGGTTTGTGCTTCGTCATCACTGAATGCACTATCTGTCCCAGAACTTAGTGCAAATAATTTTTCGTTATGACAACGTTGTTTTGAATTTTTGTTCTGTGGGGGAGGGGGGGGGGAGACGACGAGGCCTCCTTTCTATCGACTGTTGCTTCGATTCTAGAGTGACATGACAAGCTCGTTTCATCACCGATCACAATTTTGTACACAATTCATTGCTCTCTTCTTTGTATCGGGTAAGAAATGTCAAAGCACTCCAGGTAGCTTCGTTTAGTTGACATCCGTAAGCATTTTTAAAACCCAACGGGAATACAATTTGCAAAAAATTAAGCGATTTCTGAAATTCTCAGGCAAAATGGTCTTTGAAATGGGTGGAAATTCATCACAAAGTAATCTTTTTGTGATCCGTCTGTTTATACGAATCTTCTCTCATTCATTTTGTCTACCGAAATCTCATTGGCAACAGAAGGCCATTCACTCCGTGTTTAGTCATGAACATTGGTGCGCTCATCAACGAATTGTCAAACCTACTTTCTCACTATTTAATCACTCATTCTGTTTTCACCACAAATTTCCACAAGTTGAAGATGAATTTCAACTGGCTTGACATTCTTTGACATTTCAAAACGCACATTACAGACGATAGGATCGGCAGTCGTCTTAAGGTATCCGACTACCCCAAAATCGTGATTTTTACCAAAAATTTGTAATTACCCTCCTTCCCATCTACCCTGTGACCCAGCTAAAGGTGGGGAAGGATTATTCAACATGATAATTTCCAATCACTTTATTTAGCACTTTAATCGACTCAAACACAATTCAATGCAACACAATAGGATGTTCCAATCAGTCAACAGAGGAAGGGGAGGAGAGTCGCGTTTGGGAGAATACATCTAATAAACACCTTTATAATAATAGTTCTTCTACCTCAATATTACTTTACACGGTAGATATGTAGCAATTGGCAGCTTTACTCCTTTAATATCTTAAATATCAAGCGTAATATGAAGTGACAATACCTGAACTGTAGGCAGTCCTCTAACCAATTAAGGTTAGAAGGGTCTCTCACAAGGCCTTTCTAACCTTTTGCAGTATCTCTCTTGTCACCTTGAGTTAACTAACCTTCTAACTTTCTACTATCTATCCTTCTTCACTTTCTAATCCCCCCCCCAGTAAGCGAACCTGAAGTATATATAATAAACTTAATTTGCATATCACACCTTTTTCTTAGGAGAAGATTGATGATTTTTGATAGCCCTAAAGAATTTCCAAGAGGATTAGCGTAAGGACGCGTATAGATCCGTTTCAAATTGACATTTTTTTTATGATTTTATTTTATAGACCATTTTATAAGCTTTATAAAAATACCAAGTTTATTATTTTCCGTTCACTAGAACAAAAACTACAAGTGTTATAGTAAAAGCAGATGCCATTACTTTAACCAAGATGTCATAAGAAGTTCTGTCTTTTTACTAATCGTCAAAAAAAAAAAACCTCTAAAAATCTTTAAAAACAGACCATTACATGGGTAAACCCCCTTAAGGCATTCGGAGGAGTGCTCGTCTCTTTCTTGACTCTTTTTTAATAAAATCATGCTCCAGATAAATTTAATGGTCAAATATAATTCTCGCACATATTCTCCAAAAAACAGGGGGAATTTCAATCTTCATGTCAACTGGCAAAAGTGGTAAGACTGTATTATTGTGTGATGACCGATGTCCATGTCTAGGCCTAATACAATAAATAATCAACTCATTTAGTCGATATGAGGCCATCGGTCGATCCAAAAATCTTAAGATTTTTTTGTAACTAGAGCTTTAAGGAGTCTTAGGACGTCCCTGTGTATTGCGAAATGAAATTCAAAAATCCCAGCAGATTTAAATTTCAGAATGAACATTAAAAAGTGATTAAAAGTTAACAAAATGAAGAATTTAAGTTCCCAGATACGATATTTTGCATAGCTATTTGATATTGCACAAGTGAATTCCATTGTGAATCCATTTTTGTGAAGTGCAAGTTCTGTATAGGTCTTTTTAGTTCACTATTTACGTTATCTTTCTCTACATGTACCATTGAGTTTCGCGGCAATACAGCGAAATAATTCAACGAATCAAATGAACGCAGCAAAGCGAACTATTTCATTTCTCAAAAAAAGTAATTCATGCAATGTGTAATTTATATTTGTCGATTGCAAGTCAGAAAAGAAATGGACTCCAAGCGATAAATTGTTTCCTATTCAAAACAATTCAGTTGTGAAAAAGAAGGAGGTTCGCACATAGCGTCTAAAGGAACTGCAGTCTCTGATCAATTACCGTGAACCTGAATACAGATTTATGCAGATACCGAGGAGCAGGCCCCCTCTCTCAAAGTAGAATGTTATTCTAACCACCCACTGGTAGAAGGGGAGCAATCACCTCGCCAAACGATTTTCCCTACCCCCTAAATGCATTTCATTCTCCCTCCACGGTAACGAGACCTTTCGAATAAATTTCGCGCAAGGGTTCGGGGAGAGATAATGCATTTAATTAGCAGACGATTCAACCCCCTGCCTCCACTCGCATTCTTTAATCCCGAGTAAATGATCACAATTAAAAAGGGATTTTAATTTCCGGGGATTTTAAAAAGCTTTTAGACTGGAACAGTTAAATTGATTCCGGGAATCGAAGTCCCTCTTTTCCTGTTCTCGTTATAATGGTAAATAAGAACTCCATTTTCTATAAAAGTGGGGGAAATAATACTTTCTCAGCTAAACACTTACTCATAAGTCTTTTTCCCCATCATTTTTTTAATATAGAATAAAAATATTCCAATGCTCAGAAGATTGAAAATGACTTACATTCAGTGGCGCATACAAGGAGGGGGGGGGGGGCAGGTCCGGACACCCCCTTGATTTTTTTTTTGGATTGATTATAATCCTATGTATATAGTACGCAAAATTTAAGTATTTTTGTCAACAATTATCTTCATTAATTAACGCTAATTAATTATTCAATAATGAATCTTTTACTATTCAAAATCAAAAGAATATGTTGGGCGGCGTATTGGAGCATGATACGAGAACGGTGGACTTCCGACCCTGGTCCCCAACCCCCTTGAAAAATTCCTGCGTGAGCCACTGCTTACATTCATATAAATAGAAAAGGGAAAAACAACACTTTTGTCTTAGTAGTAGATTAAATAAAATGTTACAATGAGCTTAAATTTAGCACACAAGCATTTTTAACTTTATGAATTAAATTATTAGAATCAAAATACCATACTTACCCTTGAAAAATTCCTGAGCGCGCTACTGAAAATTCCACTGGCTCATGCACCTCAACGCCCAGGGTCACGAAAACTGAGAAGGGCACATTAGGCCTTGGTCATGAGCTGTAGCGCAACTGAGTTGATTTATAGTTTCTTAGTTTGGAATATATTACGTCAAATATATATTATATATATAT